>SJYA01001317.1:1837567-1884183 GCA_006410615.1 Neotragus moschatus
CACAGTTCAAAAGCACCAATTCTTCGGCGCTCAGCCTTCTTTACAGTCCAACTCTCACATCCATACATGGCTACTGGAAAAACCATAGCCTTGACTAGATGGATCTTTGTTGGCAAAGTAATGTCTCTGCTTTTGAATATGCTATCTAGGTTGGTCATAACTTTCCTTCCAAGGAGTAAGCATCTTTTAATTTCATGGCTGCAATCATCATCTGCAGTGATTTTGGAGCCCCCCAAAATAAAGTCTGACACTGTTTCCACTGTTTCCCCATCTATTTCCCATGAAGTGATGGGACCAGATGCCATGATCTTAGTTTTCTGAATGTTGAGCTTTGGTCAACTTTTTCACTCTCCTCTTTCACTTTCATTACGAGGCTCTTTAGTTCCTCTTCACTTTCTGGTGTCATCTGCATATCTGAGGTTATTGATATTTCTCCTGGCAGTCTTGATTCCAGCTTGTGCTTCTTCCAGCCCAGCGTTTCTCATGATGTACTGTGCATAGAAGTTAAATAAGCAGGGTGACAATATACAGCCTTGACGTACTCCTTTTCCTATTTGGAACCAGTCTATTGTTCCATGTCCAGTTCTAATTGTTGCTTCCTGACCTGCATATAGGTTTCTCAAGAGGCAGGTCAGGTGGGGATTTGTCAAAATTACTACTTAAAGGCTTCCAGCAGCTTAAGGTTCCAGTGGCTTCTGTTTCAGGTAAGCTAATCTTAGTTGTGATTCTCTGTATTTTCCTGTCTCTCCAAATTTGGTGGGGGAGGGGCAGTTTGCCCTGAACCTCAATTCTCTTATGAGTCCAAGAAAGGTAAGTTTATTTACCTTATTTTTAAAAAACTAAGTTTATTCACCTTTTTTTGTTGTAAGGATGGAAGTAATGACCTTTAAGTTCATTACATGTCAGAGCTGAAACTGGAAGCCCTCAGAACTCTGTAAAAGAAAATTTACATCTATTCAATTATTCATTTATTACAGATACCACGCATTGAACTGGAATCTCTAGGTGGAGACTGAGATAAGCAAACATGGAAACAGTCCTCAGGGACCTTATATTCTAACATGGGGCAGTTCAAGACAGCTTCTCAACCTCTGTGCTTGAATATGTCATAGTGAAAGTGAAAGTGAAGTCGCTCAGTTGTGTCCGACTGTTTGTGACCCGTGGACTGTAGCCCACCAAGCCTCTCCGTCCATGGGATTCTCTAGGCGAGAATACTGGAGTGGGTTGCCATTTCCTTCTCATAGGTGTACAGAAGTATTAAATTTTCCAGTCCACAGTGCAACTGAGCCAGTGGCAGTGGCTGAGAGTAGCTTTCTCTCTCAGTTTTGCTTTATAAATATCATTTTCTATTTGTGTCATGACAGTGAAAAGGATGAAAAACACTGAAGGTGGCAACAAGATACCTGATTACTATAATAAAATGAAGACAGTGATGTATCAAAAAAGGATCAGATTATAACCTGGGTGTTTAGTGGGTGGTGGCCTTAAATCTAGAAATTCTAGAAAAATTAGGAGAAGTCACATTTGGAGGGAATATAGGAAGATGAGTGGGTTTTGGATGTGCAGAGAGGGAAGGGAAATTAGTATAGAATATTTCAGGTGGAAAGCATGGAGTAGGACTGGGAAAAAGACTGGGATGAAGAATTCTAAGGAGTTCATTTTGGTTAGAACAGAGTATGCTTGAAGAGGAATAATGAGAGATAAAGTCAGAAAGTGAGGTTGGGTTCATTTGGAATATCTACCAAGTAACAAAGTTCTACAAAATCCAAGGCGCCTTGTAAAATACCAAATGTTAAGGAGTCTGCCTGTAACGCGGGAGACCCTGGTTCAATCCTTGGGTCAGGAAGATCCCCTGGAGCAGGAAATGACAACCCACTCCAATGTTGTTGCCTGGAAAGTCCCATGGACAGAGGAGCCTGGTTACAGTCTGTAGTGTTGCAAAAGAGTTGGACACGACTTAGAGACTTACAACAACAAAAACAAGGTCCCTATAGTCTTAATATTTATGAACAGATTGTTGGGTGACAGTGTGTGTATGGGGAGCGGGGGGAGATGCTAAAGCAGAAAGTGAAAAGATTTAAGTACTAAAGCTGGTTAACACTGTATATAAGTTTAATATGATATTATAAGACAATAGAAAAAAATGGAATTTTGTGTTTACAACAGAACTCTTTTGTTTGAAAGTAGTTCAGTTGAACTAGCTTAAGCAATTAAAGAAAAAAAAAACATGAAAGGCATGAAAGCTGGAGTGGGGCAGGGGATTAGGAGGCTTGGAGGTGTAACCAGACCTAAGTGATGGGGTTAAACTAAGCCTCAGGATTGAGCTGTAACTAGAAATTTGAATGTGCTGCAAACTGTTTCTTTATTGTGTATCTTATCATTGTCATCCACCTTTCTTTCAATCTCTTTTGTGGCTTTTCATTTTATATTCTAAGGGATGAAGGTCTCTAAAGAGGGTAAGGATTACTGCTGCTATTTCACCACTATTTCAAAGAGAGGTAATAGAAGTGATATTAAGGAAGTATCTTTGACTGCTTTTTTTTTAAATCAAAGATTGCTAGCTCTTTCTATTTTATTGTGGTATAACTCACACAAAATACACACATCTTAGATGATGAATTTTCATACATGTACTCACAACAGATCAATATACAGAACCTTTCCAGCACCCCAGAAAGTTACTTATGTTCTCTCCCAGCTAATCTCACACTGAGTGAAAATGAAAGTCGCTCAGTCATTTCTGACTCTTTGTGACCCCATGGACTATACAGTCCACGGAATTCTCTGGGCCAGAATACTGGAATGGGTAGTCTTTCCCTTCTCCAGGGTATTATCCCAACCCAGGGATAACCCAGGTCTCCCACATTGCAGGCGGATTCTTTACCAACTGAACCACAAGGGAAACCCAAGAATACTGGAGTGGGTAGCCGATCCCATCTCCAGGGGATCTTCCTGATCCAGGTATCGAACCAGGGTCTCCTGCATTGCAGGTCGATTCTTTACCAACTGAGCTGTGAGGGAATCCCCAATCTAACGCTAAAGCTAGCCACTATTATCACTTTATTTTTAACCTTTTTTCATCTCAGTTCACAAGATGGTTGGAATGTTAGAATGCATCAAGAAGTAGAATACATTTAGAACTACAGTAGATATTTTGGTAGTTCATGGCGAGAGAAAAACTTAGTGAAGGTAATGGCTTCAAATGTTTTTTTGGCACACGTGTGTGTGTGAAGTTGCTCAGTCATGTCAGACTCTTTGTGACCCTGTGGACTGTAGCCCGCCAGGCTCCTCTGTCCAGGGGATTCTCCAGGCAAGAGTACTGGAGTGGGTTGCCATTTCCTTCTCCAGGGGATTTTCCCAACCCAGGGATTGAACCCAGGTCTCCTGCTTTGAAGGCAGACGCTTTATCCTCTGAGCCACCAGGGACGCCTTTTTGCACATGACCTATAGTTAAAAAAATCTTTTCAAACAACATGACCTAGGATATAATACAATCATCTCTCCACAATTTTAAATGGACTCAATGAGCATCATGGCCTCCTCTGATTCAGCAGTCTATGGAGTCAAAAACACAGCTACCAGGAGCTCCTCTGTGGGCATTTTCTCCATTCGAGAAACAAACCATAGTGAAGCTAGAATCCTAGTCTCAATTTCATATTCTTATTGTTCCAGTTTGGGTCAGGGGTCTCCTCCTGGACCAATTTGCTATGGGCAGGAGCATACGGTCACCTGTATAAAGTGACCGCCAGATCTGCTGATGGCCTGCAGATCTGGGGTTGGGGGAGAGCAGTTCCCAGAAAAGGAATGGGCTAGGAAGATAACCTAGGAGGTCTATATTACTGTGCCAAATCTGAATTTGATTCTCAGTTTCTCCATATACTTGCTCTATGATACTGGAAAAATTATGTGGTGGTGGTTTAGATGCTAAGTCGTGTTCGACTCTTTGTGACCCCATGGACTGTACCCCACCCCCCCCAGACTCCTCTGTCCATGGGATTTTCCGGGCAAGAATACTGGAGTGGGTTGCCATTTCCTTCTCCAGGGGATCTTGCTTCATATAGTGTATACACATTGTTTCCTTAGTCTGTTCCAAGAAAGGTGCTGGGTTCTAAGTAAATGAAAATACACACATTGCCTCAAAAAATAGCCTTATTCAGGTATAGTTGACAAGCCATAAGCATACATATAAAGTGGACAATTTGGTAAGTTTCAGCACATGTATACACCCATGCAACCTGTACCACAAGCAAGATAATGAACATATCCATTACCCTCAGAGTTTCCTCAGGCCTTTTGGAAATCCCTCCCTTCACTTTTACCCCATTTAGCTATTATTAATTCTTGAAATAGCTCCTATAATTCCTTATAAATACAAACTAAATTCTGCTATTTAATCTTTTGTCTCATTACATTCTCAATAGGTGATATTTAGGAAAGCTATTTTTCTAGACACTTTACTTGTTTCAGTTAATTCCTTGGGTTTTCCAAGTAAGCAATCATAATACCTAAAAAGAATATTTTTCTTCTTTTCCATTTATTTATTGCTGTTTTGTTTTGTTTGACCTCCTGGTTTATAAGACCTCAGGAAAATGTTGGCTNTCTTTCTATTTTATTGTGGTATAACTCACACAAAATACACACATCTTAGATGATGAATTTTCATACATGTACTCACAACAGATCAATATACAGAACCTTTCCAGCACCCCAGAAAGTTACTTATGTTCTCTCCCAGCTAATCTCACACTGAGTGAAAATGAAAGTCGCTCAGTCATTTCTGACTCTTTGTGACCCCATGGACTATACAGTCCACGGAATTCTCTGGGCCAGAATACTGGAATGGGTAGTCTTTCCCTTCTCCAGGGTATTATCCCAACCCAGGGATAACCCAGGTCTCCCACATTGCAGGCGGATTCTTTACCAACTGAACCACAAGGGAAACCCAAGAATACTGGAGTGGGTAGCCGATCCCATCTCCAGGGGATCTTCCTGATCCAGGTATCGAACCAGGGTCTCCTGCATTGCAGGTCGATTCTTTACCAACTGAGCTGTGAGGGAATCCCCAATCTAACGCTAAAGCTAGCCACTATTATCACTTTATTTTTAACCTTTTTTCATCTCAGTTCACAAGATGGTTGGAATGTTAGAATGCATCAAGAAGTAGAATACATTTAGAACTACAGTAGATATTTTGGTAGTTCATGGCGAGAGAAAAACTTAGTGAAGGTAATGGCTTCAAATGTTTTTTTGGCACACGTGTGTGTGTGAAGTTGCTCAGTCATGTCAGACTCTTTGTGACCCTGTGGACTGTAGCCCGCCAGGCTCCTCTGTCCAGGGGATTCTCCAGGCAAGAGTACTGGAGTGGGTTGCCATTTCCTTCTCCAGGGGATTTTCCCAACCCAGGGATTGAACCCAGGTCTCCTGCTTTGAAGGCAGACGCTTTATCCTCTGAGCCACCAGGGACGCCTTTTTGCACATGACCTATAGTTAAAAAAATCTTTTCAAACAACATGACCTAGGATATAATACAATCATCTCTCCACAATTTTAAATGGACTCAATGAGCATCATGGCCTCCTCTGATTCAGCAGTCTATGGAGTCAAAAACACAGCTACCAGGAGCTCCTCTGTGGGCATTTTCTCCATTCGAGAAACAAACCATAGTGAAGCTAGAATCCTAGTCTCAATTTCATATTCTTATTGTTCCAGTTTGGGTCAGGGGTCTCCTCCTGGACCAATTTGCTATGGGCAGGAGCATACGGTCACCTGTATAAAGTGACCGCCAGATCTGCTGATGGCCTGCAGATCTGGGGTTGGGGGAGAGCAGTTCCCAGAAAAGGAATGGGCTAGGAAGATAACCTAGGAGGTCTATATTACTGTGCCAAATCTGAATTTGATTCTCAGTTTCTCCATATACTTGCTCTATGATACTGGAAAAATTATGTGGTGGTGGTTTAGATGCTAAGTCGTGTTCGACTCTTTGTGACCCCATGGACTGTACCCCACCCCCCCCAGACTCCTCTGTCCATGGGATTTTCCGGGCAAGAATACTGGAGTGGGTTGCCATTTCCTTCTCCAGGGGATCTTGCTTCATATAGTGTATACACATTGTTTCCTTAGTCTGTTCCAAGAAAGGTGCTGGGTTCTAAGTAAATGAAAATACACACATTGCCTCAAAAAATAGCCTTATTCAGGTATAGTTGACAAGCCATAAGCATACATATAAAGTGGACAATTTGGTAAGTTTCAGCACATGTATACACCCATGCAACCTGTACCACAAGCAAGATAATGAACATATCCATTACCCTCAGAGTTTCCTCAGGCCTTTTGGAAATCCCTCCCTTCACTTTTACCCCATTTAGCTATTATTAATTCTTGAAATAGCTCCTATAATTCCTTATAAATACAAACTAAATTCTGCTATTTAATCTTTTGTCTCATTACATTCTCAATAGGTGATATTTAGGAAAGCTATTTTTCTAGACACTTTACTTGTTTCAGTTAATTCCTTGGGTTTTCCAAGTAAGCAATCATAATACCTAAAAAGAATATTTTTCTTCTTTTCCATTTATTTATTGCTGTTTTGTTTTGTTTGACCTCCTGGTTTATAAGACCTCAGGAAAATGTTGGCTAGTAGCAGCAGAGCCTGCTCCTAACAACTTCAGGGCCCAGGCAAGAGTACAAAAAGAGGTCCACACACCATATGTCTAAATATTTAAAGATCATAAATCAAGCTAACAAACTGTTAGATTAAAAAGTTCTACCCAAGAAAAACAAATATTGTATCAGTTCAGTTCAGTTTCTCAGTCGTGTTCAACTCTTTATGACCCCATGAACTGCAGCAAGCCAGGCCTCCCTGTCCATCATCAACTCCCAGAGTCTACCCAAACCCATGACCATCAAGTCGGTGACGCCATCCAACCATCTCATCCTCTGTCATCCCCTTCTCCTCCTGCCCTCAATCTTTCCCAGCATCAAGGTCTTTTCAAATGAGTCAACTCTTCACATAAGGTGGCCATAGCATTGGAGTTTCAGCTTCAGCATCAGTCCTTCCAATGAACACCCAGGACTGATCTCCTTTAGAATGGACTGGTTGGATCTCCTTGCAGTCCAAGGGACTCTCAAGAGTCTTCTCCAACATCACAGTTCAAAAGCATCAATTCTTCGGTGCTCAGCTTTCTATATAGTCCAACTCTCATATCCATACATGACTACTGGAAAATCTATAGCCTTGACTAGATGGACCTTTGTTGGCAAGTCAAATATGCTATGTAGGTTGGTCATAACTTTCCTTCCAAGGAGTAAGCATCTTTTAATTTGCTGCAATTGCCATCTGCAGTGATTTTGGAGCCCCCCAAAATAAAGTCTGACACTATTTCCTCATCTATTTGCCATGAAGTGACTGGACCGGATACCATGATCTTTGTTTTCTGAATGTTGAGCTTTAAGCCAACTTTTTCACTCTCCTCTTTCACTTTCATCAAGAGGCTTTTTAGCTTCTCTTCACTTTCTGCCATGAGGGTGGTGTCATCTGCATATCTGAGGTTATTGATATTTCTCCCGGCAATCTTGATTGCAGCTTGTGTTTCTTCCAGTCCAGCGTTTGTCAAGATGTACTCTGCATATAAGTTAAATAAGCAAGGTGAAAATACACGGCCTTGATGTACTCCTTTTCCTATTTGGAACCAGTCTGTTGTTCTATGTCCAGTTCTAACTGTTGCTTCGTATATTAACACATATATATGAAATCTGGAGAAGACTCCTGAGAGTCCCTTGGACAGCAAGGGGATCAAACCAGTCAATCTTGAGGGAAATCAACCCTGAATATTTGTTGGAAGGACTGATGCTGAGGTTTAAACTCCAGTATTTTGGTCATCTGATGCCAACAGCTGACTCATTGGAAAAGTCCCTGATGCTGGGAAAGATTGAGGGCAGAAGGAGAAGAGGACATCAGAGGATGAGATGGCTGGATGGCATCACCAATGCAATTGACTTGAACTTGGGCAAACTTCAGGAGATGGTGAGGCACAGAGAGGCCTGGCATACTTCATGGGGTCGCAAAGAGTTGGACATGACTGGGAGACTGAACAACAACAACATGGAATCTAGAAAGAGGTATTGATGAACCTATTTGCAGGACAGCAATGGAGACACAGACATAGAGAACAGACTTATGGACACGGGGCAGGGTAGAGGAAGGAGAAGGTGGAATGTATGGAGAGAGTAAAATGGAAACATAGACATTACCATATGTAAAATAGCCAATGGGAATTCGCTGTGTGACTCAGGGAATTTAAACCAGTGCTCTGTAACAACCTAGAGGAGTGGCTGGAGAGGGACATAAGGAGTTTCCAGAGAGGGGACATAGGTATATGTACAGCTGATTCATGTTTATGTTTGGCAGAAACTAACACATTATTATAGAGCAATTATCCTTCAATTAAAAATAAATAAATGTAATTATAAAAAAGTTCTATCCAGCTACCTTGACATACCTAACTTATAGCAAACATATACATGAAAACCTAGAAGTCTAGGTTCAAGTTTACAATTCTTGTATGTCACACCTCCCTAGTGTGCTTGAGGTAGCTGTTGCAGAACTTAACTCAAATGACCTTTACTTCAGTAGCTCTTGTTTAACTGACCCTTGCATAAAAAACAAATGAAAACATTTTCCTATGGTACTGCCTAATACTTTTTCTCTTTAGAATTAAAATCTTATAAGCACCTCATTCCTAGAGTAAAAACAACAACAACAAAAAATCAGCATTAGTGATACCCACAAAGAAAACCTGAAATGCTTAGCAGGTTTTCTGCTTTTAGAAATGCCTTTCAAGGCAATTCTTACAGAGCCCTAATAGTCATTGGTCCCCAATTTCGACCTCTATCCCCACTCCACTGGAATCTCCTAAAAGCTGTTTCCTAAGCTATGGCTTCTGAGGATAATATAATCAATGGGTACATTCTGAGCAACTTATTTGAATATTCAAATACATATTGAAAAGGCTTGATCTGGAAGTCAGGCCATCCAGGGAGGAGGACCTGTGAACTGGACAGGGCTTCAAAGCCGACCATCTGCTTGTTCATTGGTAGCAGCTGGTATAACTGGAAGAACTTGAGAAGGAAATTAGGAAACCCAGTTGAAGTTCCAACTCTGTCACTAACTGGCTGAACTGGAGTGAGTCACTGGAAACTCTTTGTTGAGCCTCAGTCTCATTAGCTATAAAACTGGAACAAGGACGTTGGCATTAAGGGCCTAACCTATTTGGGAGGAAACACACTAGTCTGAACTTCAATTTCTGTCCCTTTTACATTTAAACTTGTGTCCTGTCCACCTCAGAGGGTTTGGGGCTTGGGGGATTGGGGGAAGAGCGACAGGGAGAAGGTACAACCTCTCTGAGCTTCAGTTTCTGTCTGCGTAAAGAGGTAATGACATCCGGCCAGCCACCAGTAAAATTCCTAGAAGAGCGGAAAATGGGACAGAAAAGGATTGCAAAATGTAAAAGGTTATACATATGTGACTTGTCTCACACTTAAAACACAACAAACAGACTTAAAAAGCAATTGTGCGTCTCCTTCCTCCTAGCTCCAGTGTTACTGCCCCACAACAAATAAAGACCAGCTTGTAAAATAGTCCAGACTGGCAACCCCGGTTGTACACCACGGAGTGCCGGCCACACCGGCAAGGCAGGACCTGGGCGGGAGGGGGCGTGGCGGAGCACCTTCCGCCTATCGCGACGCCCCGCCCTCGTCGCCCCTGCGCCTGCGCCCTGCGCACTTACCGGCCTCCAGCGCCCTGGCTGGAGGTAAGGGGCTCGCGAGAGGCCGCCTCGGGGGTGTCAGGCCGTGACCGAAGTGGTGGCAGGGTGCCAGCACCGGGCACGGGAGGGACACCCCGCAGGAAGCAGGGCATCAGGTCGGAAGTGCGAGCGCTGTGGGGTCTCTACTTGACTTCTAGAAGTGGCGTTTTCGGTTGTGGAGGCGCTGTTCGAAGCGGGTATAAGGAGGCTGCCGACAGGGCGAGCTTGACGGCCTCTGGGTCTCGGGGTGGAAAAGTTTCCGTCTTCTGCCCTGACAGTTGACGCACTGTGGGTTCCAGATCGTCAGGGTAGCCGGAGTCTCGGTCCAGAGGCTGGCCCGGGCACCCGTTCTTGGGCGGGAGTGAGGGGAGACGGCGTTTGGTTTCTGTGGCCCAGGTGCGCGGTGGATGACACTGCGAGGGACGGTACGAGGCTCGAAGGAAGTGGGGGAGGTCCTGGGGCGCGAGGTGGGAGCCAGCCTCCTGTCAGCCAGACCGGTGAGAGGGCGGTGGATCGCAGAAAGCCTCACATCGAAGTCCCCCCCCCCCCTTTTTAAAATTCGGAATCGGAGGCTCAGAAAACAGATCATGTGGGAGATCAGTCCAAGGGCCTTGACTTTTCTTTCCAAAGTCTGTACTCCTTCCCCCAGTTAGAAACACTAGGCGACGCGCTTGAGGGAATTTGGTGCCACCGGTGTGGGCAAATGTGGGAAGGTGTTCATCACTTTTTTTGGAAGGGGACATTGCCTGCAGTTTTGGACTTTTCCTGAGAAATGGGACTTTTCGCTTAGAAATAACCCTAAGTAATTTGGTTAATATCCCAGTACTTTTCCTTATTGAGTAGTATGATACTCAGCTGGTAATAGTTGTAAGCACTCAAGGTTAAGTTTGTAAAGCACCTCACCCCCGTCGCAAGTGTTAAGTGCCAACTGCAGTTCTTTGACTTCTAAATATTTAACCTGTCTTACGTGAAACAGTTCACATATTATTTTAAAATACTTTTTACTTTGAAATAATTTTACAATTACAGAAAAGTTACAAAAGTATCTGAGTTGTCTAGAGTTTCCTTTAATGTTAATATCTTATGTAACTATAATACAGTTAGTTGCCAAAAGGAAGAAATTAATTTCGGTACAACACTGTTAACTAAATCACCAACTTTCTTCAGATTTCATCACTTTATATTAATGGCCTTTTTCTGTTTCAGGATCCAATCTAAGATCCTACGTTGCATTTATTTGGCATGCCTCCTTAGTCGTCTACGATCTGTGACAACTTTGAAGTCTTTTCCTGTCTTTCATGACCATTGCACTTTTGAAGAGTCCTGGTCAGTTATTTGTAGCATGTCCTTCAGTTGGGCTTTGCCTGATGTTTTCTCAGAATGACATTAAGGTTGTATATTTTTGTTAATACCACAGAAGTGTATTTGCCCTTCTCAATAGTTTATCATAAGGGAGTGCATGAAATGACACTATTGTTGATCACTTGGTTAAGGTGGTATCTGCTGGGATTCTCTACTGTAAAATAACTGTTTTCCTCTTTGTATTTAGTTAGTATCTTGGGGTAGAACTTTTAAACCATTCAGATATCCTGTTTCTCAAGCTTTAATTTGCTGATTTTAGCATCCATTAATGGATCTTGCTTTCAGTAATTATTACTGTGATGTTTTGTTTCCCCATTCCTTCTTAATTTATTAATTGGAATTTTTTGGTAAGGAAGAGCTGTCCCTTTATCCTGTTTCTTTATTAATTTTTTGTATCAGTATGGACTCATTGATTTTTCTCTTGGTTATTTTCCTACACTTTTGTTATTTATTTTATGTCTCAAGTTGTTCCAACTTCATCCATTGGAAGTTTTTTTCAGTTTGCTTCCTGTGCCCTTTTAATAGACCCCCATCACCCCCGCCTTTTTTTTTTTTTTATTTTGACTGCCTTACTTTTTGGCATCATAAGATGCTCTAGGCTTCTCTTAACGTTTTCCCTATCCAGGAATCCATCAGTTCTCCAAAGACCCCTGGTTTCTTTTTGGAGAGTACTGTTTAAACACCAAAAGATCTGGGCTCTAGGTGTGCTCATTGCTACTGGCATATCATTGTTTCTAGTACTTGGCAGAAGACATCTAGGAAGGGGTGTGTGTGTGTGTGTATTTTATATATATGCACGCTCAGTCCCTCAGTCATGTCCAACATCTTGCAACCCTGTAGACTATAGCTCACCAGACTCCTCTGTCCATGGGATTCTCCAAGCAAGAATACTGGGATGGGTTGCCATTTCCTCCCCTAGGGGATCTTCCTGATTCGGGTATCAAACCAGCATTTCCTGTGTCTCTTGCATTGGTAGACATATTCTTTACCACTAGTGCCACCTAAGGAAGCCCATTGTATATGTATAAATGTGTATATTTCTAGCTAGCTATACAGTCATCCCTTAGTATCCAAGNTACTGGGATGGGTTGCCATTTCCTCCCCTAGGGGATCTTCCTGATTCGGGTATCAAACCAGCATTTCCTGTGTCTCTTGCATTGGTAGACATATTCTTTACCACTAGTGCCACCTAAGGAAGCCCATTGTATATGTATAAATGTGTATATTTCTAGCTAGCTATACAGTCATCCCTTAGTATCCAAGAGAATGTTTCCAGGACCTGCTGCTGCTTCTGTTGCCCCACATATTCCATTACACTTAAAAAAAAAAAAAGTCAAAAGTAATACAACTCTGCAGAAGTTTGGGAAATTAGTCATTTTTGTGTTCCCATTAGCTTTTTCGTAGGCATAGTTTAAATATTTGTGATGTTAATGTAAATATATTTTGTATCCTGTGTTTGAATTATACCAGAAATATTTCCCAGTTTTTGACTGAAAAATCAAGAAATGCTGAAAATATTTTCAACTTTTTATTTAGTCACACTCTTAAGCCATGTTTTGTATTGAATTAAGACCTTCCCGTAATAGCTTATAAATGTTATTTGAGTTACTTTGTCATCAGAGTAACTGTTGGACAGTTTTGTTGCAGTAACACTATACCTTATGCAGTTGTTTGAATGTTATGGTCTTTACTTAGTTTTATATAGAAATTTTATTATACTTTTATAGAAATGGAAATAGTAGAGAGAAGAAAAAAATACTCTCTGGAAGGAAACCAGGAGATGGGAAAGTTTCTTGGGCCAGAACTTTTGCCCTGAAAGATGGCCCTTATGAGGCAGCAGGTTTTTCCTTCAGCACAAAATGCTAAGGGGTAAAGTCATGTAGTCTGACCTAGAAATAACACTTTTTGAATTCAAAAGAGAAAGCTGTCATCATAGCATAGGGAAACAGAGAAGATCAGCCAAATAGTCAATAATTGGGGTTTGTCAAGTACACCGAAAACTGATTAATGGAAGAGAAAGAAGAATGATTTGAGTTGTATCTCAAATGCTACATACAGTTGAGAGGCAGATGGGCTATAAAAGAGTGACTAGACAGAGGGAGCACCTTGCAAAGCCAAAAGTAGAGATTGGGTGATATTTCAATAGCATGAACATTGTATTTTCTTGCTCAGATAATAGGGAACTCTTGGAAGTGTTTGTCCAAAGGAAGAGCATGTTGGCTTTGGTGTTTTAGGTATATTAATTGGTGATAATCTGTGGGGGAAAATTGGAGAGGGGAAAGAGACTAAAGGAAGGCCAAATATGACACTTGTAATATGCTATGCATGTTGTGCTGTTTGACTAGAGTGATAGGATTAGAAGTAGTGTAGAAGAGACATGTGAAGGCATGTTTTAGTTCCTTTAGCACTGGAATACCAGTTTGAATACCAGGTACTTTCAAAACCATTTTGATAGGAATAATAGTATATATAAAGATAGCTTCTTAAATAATCTCCATAGTGGAAGAAAACACGAGGCAATGTGATAAACTGGGAAATGATGTTAGACAAGTAATAGATAATTTGTGAGACTATTATATGTTATATGTAATAAGAGAAAGACATTCCCTATAGCACAAGCAGGCAGTTGATGACAGAAGACATGCAAATAGATAATAAATCAATCTTATTAGTAACTTAAAGGGTGCAAAATAAATAAGGAGACATCATTTTTGTCACCATTGAATGCCTAAGAAGAATGATAATATGAGATAATGGTTGGAGTATGGATAAATGGGCATGTAACATTTGTTTTAAATTGAAGTTGTAGTTCAGTCGCTCAGTCGTGTCTGACTCTTTGCGACCCCATGAATCGCAGCATGCCAGGCCTCCCTATCCATCACCAACTCCCGGAGTTCACTCACTCACGTCTATTGAGTTGGTGATGCCATCCAGTCATCTCATCCTCTGTCGTCTCCTTCTCCTCCTGCCCCCAATCCCTCCCAGCATCAGGGTCTTTTCCAATGAGTCAGTTCTTCTCATGAGGTGGCCAAAGTATTGGAATTTCAGCTTCAGCATCAGTCCTTCCAGTGAACACCCAGGGCTGATCTCCTTTAGGATGGACTGGTTGGATCTCCTTGCAGTCCAAGGGACTCTCAAGAGTCTTCTCCAACACCACAGTTCGAAAGCATCAATTCTTCGATGCTCAGCTTTCTTCACAGTCCAACTCTCACATCCATCCATACATGACCACTGGAAAATCCATAGCCTTGACTAGATGGATCTTTGTGGGCAAAGTCATGTCTCTGCTTTTGAATATGCTGTCTAGGTTGGCCATAACTTTCCTTCCAAGGAATAAGCATCTTTTAATTTCATGGCTGCAGTCACCATCTGCAGTGATTTTGGAGCCCCCCAAAATAAAGTCTGACACTGTTTCCACTGTTTCCCCATCTATTTNGGGGCGGGGGGGTCGGGATTGGGAGCTCATATACACTCGTGGCTGATTCATGTCAATGTATGGCAAAACAAACTAAAAAATAAAAAAATTTTTTTTAAGTGAGAAAAAAAATTTTAAGCTCTAGTAAGGAGCTACACAGGGAATATGTGTGTGTGTTGGTCTCTCAGTCATGTCCGACTCTGCAACCACATGGACTGCAGCCCACCAGGCTCCCCGTCCATGAAATTCTCCAGGCAAGAATACTGGAGTGGGCTGTCATTTCCTTCTTCAGGGGATCTTCCCCACCTAGGGATTGAACCTGGGTCTTGCGCACTGCAGGCAGATGCGTTACCTATACTAAATGCTAAAACCAGTCTTGACTAGGACAGAGTCTTATGAGAGCCCCAGCTACAACCAAAGATGGAAGCCAGACTGTGTTGCTGCCCTAGGATGATCCTAGGTCAGTCTATTGGTACTATGTCCACTGGCCTCTCAGTTCCTTAGTCTATTGGAATTATATCCTCAATGCCTGGCTCAGACACTGGCACAAAGTAAGTACTTGACAAATGTACATTGAGTAGAACTAAGTTCTGGAATGCTCCAAGTCATGGTTTTCTTGGAATGCTTTCTCGGTTGGTAAAGTCTGTTTGTGTGGACTTCTGCTTCAGTTTCTTACTGGGGCTGACTATCAGGCTTGGTGGCTCAGGTGGTACAGGATCTGCCTAAAATGTAGAGAGCTAGATTCAGTCTTGACACTGAGCAACTAACTAATCAGGCTTGCAAACAAGCCACACTCCACCCCAGGATGGTTAACCCTTCCTACAGGATTTTGAACCCTGTTCTCAGTGGATCCATCTCTTGCCTGAGAACCTTCTCCAAGAAAAACAAGGCATTTTTCAGTTGATTCCAGATCATCACCCACTCCTGACATGCCCGCTCCTATCTTTACACACGTATACATTGGAATTTTGAAGATTCTCATGTAAGTCTTGGTCAAGGAAGAGTTCACTCACTCCACTGGGTGCTGCATTTTTCACTGTTAGGTAGCCATGCCTTATGAACAGAGCCTAACTCTGCCTTGTCTCATAACCTGTCCCACTATTTCTCCTGCTTTTCCCTCAGCACCTGCTCATGGCAGAGGCTCTAGTAAGTCCCTCCAAGAGTCCCCTCACTCCTCTAACCCAAAGGTATGAGCTAAAACCAGTTAGAAGTTCCACTCAAATGCTTTCTGCTACTTCAGACCTGAGGTTTGCTACATGCAATTCACTACACACATAATTAAAAAGTTACAGAATACATCTTCTACCAATACCTCATTCAATCCAGGATTTATGGATGGTGGAAGAACCCGACCTACTTATAAAAAGAATTGAGGTAATATACACCTGTGAATAATTCTAAATAAAATGAATGGGGGAGGGAGGTAAGCATGGTTATAAAAAAGTAACAAGAGGGATCCCTGTGGGGTTGTAACTCTTCTGTATGTTGACTCTATCAATGTCAATATCCTGCATGTGACACCATATGATAGTTTTTGCAAGATGTCACCTTTGGGGAAAGTGGGTAGCCTATATTATTTCTTGTAACTGCATCTGAATCTGCAATTATGTCAAAATAAAAAGCTTAATTAAAATTAATGAACAGGAGTAAAAGAAGTTAGGCTCTTTTGAAATTTGTTCTTAAAAATCTTATGTACACAGGCAGAAAGGCAAATAAACTTTAGCTAAAACTGACTGAATCGATCTACTGATAATGAAAATCCAAATAAGACACAGGTTAGGCAAGTCTCAGTAAGGAAAATGAAGAGCAAATAGAAACATAATATCAGAACCTTCTAGAACTCAAAGGGTATAAACCATTTAACTTCCGACAATAACACAAATTCGTCAAAGCAAAACAATTAATTATTTCAGTTTCCATACTGTGCATGCCATAGTAATAACTATAGGTGCAAAAAACTAATCTCTCTCTACCACATTCCATTAAGAAGTCTAGCATATAAAATAGCCAAATGAATCTCTCATTCACAGTTGTAAGTCATATGAGATAAATCGTGATTTAAAAATGAGATGCCTGATGACCAGATAAAGATTACACTGCGACCCAAAAGTCAACTAAATAAATCCATAGCATTAACTTGGAACTCTTCTCAATAACTGCAGCATAAATCAAATTATTAATGACATGCCTGTTGATATGCTGCAGCCCTCTGGGCAGCAAAGCTTAGTTATACTCCTCACATGTACCTTCACCAGGAAATAATCATAATTACTTTTAGTACAGCCCTGAGNATCCATAGCATTAACTTGGAACTCTTCTCAATAACTGCAGCATAAATCAAATTATTAATGACATGCCTGTTGATATGCTGCAGCCCTCTGGGCAGCAAAGCTTAGTTATACTCCTCACATGTACCTTCACCAGGAAATAATCATAATTACTTTTAGTACAGCCCTGAGCTACCATTCGGAGAAGGCAATGGCACCCTACTCCAGCACTCTTGCCTGGAAAATCCCATGGATGGAGGAGCCTGGTAGGCTGCAGTCCACGAGGTCGCTAAAAGTCAGACACGACTGAGCGACTTCACTGTCATTTTTCACTTTCATGCATTGGAGAAGGAAATGGCAACCCACTCCAGTGTTCTTGCCTGGAGAATCCCAGGGACGGGGGAGCCTGGTGGGCTGCTGTCTATGGGGTCGCAGAGTCAGACACGACTGAAGTGACTTGGCAGCAGCAGAGCTACCATTAGGGAAAAATAACGATGAGGGGTGCATTCAACATTATTGACTACATGAATGATAATACTATTAACAAATTAGATTGAAGGTCTTATCTAAAACAAATGTTCTAATGGGGAGAAGTAAAATGGTTTCGATAAGAGGCCCAGAACGACTTCCAGATAGCCAGTACTACCTCCTATGAATTCTGATGGAATAAGATAGATGATGTAAAAGATGGTAAGTCTCAATTCAACAGACACTCAGGCACATATTCTAAGTGAGTATGAAGGATATTCTTGTACTTCCCACTTGTGTTAATTAGCCAAGACTTCCAGCTTCCTGGAGAGAGACCCAGGGATCTTGGCACTGGAAGCAGCCAATAAACCGGGAAAGATACAGGGTTTCAAGTCAGTGTTACTAGATTAGAGATCTCACTCAGTTGAGTCGCTCAGCCGTGTCCAACTCTTTGAGACCCCATGAATAGCAGCACACCAGGCCTCCCTGTCCATCACCAACTCCCGGAGTTCAAGCAAACTCACATCCATCGAGTTGGTAATGCCATTCAGCCATCACATCCTCTGGCATCCCCTTCTCCTGCCCCCAATCCCTCCCAGCATCAGAGTCTTTTCCAATGAATCAGCTCTACCCATGAGGCGGCCAAAGTACTGGAGTTTCAGCTTTAGCATCCGTCCTTCCAAAGAACACCCAGGACTGATCTCCTTCAGAATGGACTGGTNAAATAGATAATAAATCAATCTTATTAGTAACTTAAAGGGTGCAAAATAAATAAGGAGACATCATTTTTGTCACCATTGAATGCCTAAGAAGAATGATAATATGAGATAATGGTTGGAGTATGGATAAATGGGCATGTAACATTTGTTTTAAATTGAAGTTGTAGTTCAGTCGCTCAGTCGTGTCTGACTCTTTGCGACCCCATGAATCGCAGCATGCCAGGCCTCCCTATCCATCACCAACTCCCGGAGTTCACTCACTCACGTCTATTGAGTTGGTGATGCCATCCAGTCATCTCATCCTCTGTCGTCTCCTTCTCCTCCTGCCCCCAATCCCTCCCAGCATCAGGGTCTTTTCCAATGAGTCAGTTCTTCTCATGAGGTGGCCAAAGTATTGGAATTTCAGCTTCAGCATCAGTCCTTCCAGTGAACACCCAGGGCTGATCTCCTTTAGGATGGACTGGTTGGATCTCCTTGCAGTCCAAGGGACTCTCAAGAGTCTTCTCCAACACCACAGTTCGAAAGCATCAATTCTTCGATGCTCAGCTTTCTTCACAGTCCAACTCTCACATCCATCCATACATGACCACTGGAAAATCCATAGCCTTGACTAGATGGATCTTTGTGGGCAAAGTCATGTCTCTGCTTTTGAATATGCTGTCTAGGTTGGCCATAACTTTCCTTCCAAGGAATAAGCATCTTTTAATTTCATGGCTGCAGTCACCATCTGCAGTGATTTTGGAGCCCCCCAAAATAAAGTCTGACACTGTTTCCACTGTTTCCCCATCTATTTCCCATGAAGTGGTGGGACGGATGCCATGATCTTTGTTTTCTGAATGTTGAGCTTTAAGCCAACTTTTTCACTCTCCTCTTTCACTTTCATCAAGAGGCTTTTTAGTTCCTCTTCACTTTCTGCCATAAGGGTGGTGTCATCTGCATATCTGAGGTTACTGATATTTCTCCTGGCAGTCTTGATTCCAGCAGTATCAAGTAACAGAAAAGGCAAAATGGAAGTATAGTTGACATAAAATACTGTATTTGTTTCTGGTATACAACATAATGATTCAACAATTGTATCCATTATAAGTTTAACATCATATTAAGTCTAGTAACCATCTGTCATCCTGCAAGGTCATTACAATATTATTGACCAAATTCTCTGTGCTGTACCTTCATCCCTATGACTTTATAACTGGAAATTTCACCCACCACACGGCCTTCTTTCTGGTGACCACCAGTTTGTATCTATGGATCTGTTTCTGTCCTGTTTTTCTCTTTAAATTTCAGGTATTTGTGAAGTCATATGATACTGGTCTTTCTCTGACTTACTTCACTTAACGGAATACCCTCTAGGTTCATCCATGTTGTGAGTGGCAAGATTTCATTCTTTTTTGTGGCTGAGTAATAGTCCATTGTGTGTGTGTGTGTGTGTGTGTGTGTGTGTGTATCACATCTTCTTTAGCCATTCATCTATCTTCGAACACTTAATGGTTGCTTCTATATCTTGCTAATGTGATTAATGCTCTATGAACATATGGGTGCATATATCTTTTCAATTACTGTTTTCATTTTCTTCAGATAAACACCCAGAATTAGAATTGCTAAGTCATATGACAGTTCTATTTTTAATTTTTTGAGTAACTTCCATGCTTTTTTCAATAGTGGTTGTACCAAGTTATATTTTCACCACAGTGCATAAGGGTCCCCTTTTTCCCACATCCTTGCCAGCAATCAGCATTAATTATTTCTTGTCTGTTTTGATGATAGCTGTTTTGACAGGTGTGAAGTGGTTTTCACTAACTTATCCCTGATGATTAGTGACAATCTTTTCTTGTGTCATAGGAAAAAAATGTCTACTTAGGTCCTCTACCAATTTTTTAATTGGATTATTATTTTTTTTAATTTTCAGCATGTTTATTGAGGGTGCATTGTGAGTTTTTACAGCTTGTCTCCCAGAACAAAGACTCATGTTTTAAAGAAGGATCAGAACCTCAGAATATGAACAGAATGGCTCTTTTTGTGAGGAACAGGGTCAATAGTAACCCTGGACACTTCTGTTATTGCTTTTTACAAAAATAAATTTCATTCTGTTAGAAAAAAGAGAAGGATTTGCATATTTGGGCTCCATGTTCAAATCTGTTTTTTTTTTTTCATGTAAATGAGCCCCTTTCTCTGAACTCAGTTGCTCATAAAGGCATGCACATAAAGACTACCAGGTTTAATGAATATGTATGCTGCTGCTGCTAAGTCACTTCAGTCATGTCCGACTCTGTGCGACCCCATAGACGGAAGCCCATCAGGCTCCCCCATCCCTGGAATTTTCCAGGCAAGAACACTGGAGTGGGTTGCCATTTCCTTCTCCAATGCATGAAAGTGAAACGTGAAAGTGAAGTCGCTCAGCCGTGTCCGACTCTTAGCGACCCCATGGACTACAGCCCACCAGGCTCCTCCATCCATGGGATTTTCCAGGCAAGAATACTGGAGTGGGGTGCCATTGCCTTCTCCAAGGATTATTTTTTGATATTGAGTTGTGTGAATTAAAATTCCATGGACAGAGGAGCCTGATAGGCTACAGTCCATGGGGTTGCAAAGAGTCAGACATGACTGAGCAACTTCACTTTCACTTATGTATATTTTGGATATTAATGCCTTATCAGATACATTAGTTGCAAATATCTTTTCTCATTTAGTAGGTTGCCTTTTTGTTTTGTTGATGGGCTCCTTCACTGAGAAAGCTTTTTAGTTTGATGTACTTCTATTTGTTTTTTTGCTTTTGTTGCCCTTTCCTGAGGAGAAAGATCTAAAAACATTGCTGAGACCAGTGTCAAAGGGTGTACTGTGTGTGTTTTCTTCTAGGAGCTTTATGGCTTCAGGTCTTTCATTTAAGTCTTTAGTCCAGATAAATGGACACTTTGATATGTCCTTCTCCAGATATGTTGCTAGTGGATACATAAATAGGCACAACCTTTTTTGGGACTTCTAATATTAAAAGCCTTAAAAAATGTGTCTACCTGTTAATTCTACTTCCAGGTGTTTATTTTAAAGAAATAATCATAGATGGTTGTATGGACTTATGTGTAAGGAGGGTAATTACACTGTGGTGTAGTTCATAATAGGGGAAAATTGGAAACATCCTAAATAGCCAACATTAGGTGATTAAATCATTGAACATCTATATAATGTGATACTATGCTGCTATAAAAAACATTATAGAAAAATTACTTGGAAACATTTTATTATATTTAATCAGGTTCAAAATAAATCTTTTATTTGTTATTTTATTCATACCTTCCTTTGTTCACCCAGTAACAGTATACTTCATTATATTTTTTTGCTCCTTGACATTCTTTTCCTTTGGGTTTATTTTCTTTATTGTTGAATCATGCCTTTTAGTAGTTCTTTTAATAAAGGGCTTTGTAATAAACTCAGACTTTGTAGGTCTGAAAATGATTATTTTACTCTCACTTCTAAATAATAATCTGGATATATATCAGATCACCACTTTGAAAATATTTCTGTCTTTTGCTATTTTGCTTTGATGAAAAGTTTGCTGCTTTTGTTGTTTTAGTTTGTCTTCTATATCTGCTTTGCTTTTTAAAGTAGTTTTTCTTTTTCCTTAATGTTCTGAAATTTCCCATATGTGTATTTTGGTAAATTTGTGTTTTTTGATGCTGCTTGATGCTTATATGCATTTTCAATTTGCAGTTTTACATCTTAATTCTTAGCATATTCTCTTTGAATAGTCCCTTTTCAGTTCAGTTCAGTTGCTCAGTCGTGTCTGACTTTTTTCCACCCCATGGACTGAAGTATGCTAGGCTTCCCAGTCCATCACCAAGTCCTGGAGCCTGCTCAGACTCATGTCCATCGAGTCAGTGATGCCATCCAACCATCTCATTCTCTGTCATCCCCTTCTCCTCCAGCCTTCAGTCTTTTCCAGCATCAGGGTTTTTTCCAATGAGTCGGTTCTTCACATCAAGTGGTCAAAGTATTGGGGTTTCAGCTTCAGCATAAGTCCTTCCAATGAATATTCAGGACTGATTTCCTTTATGATGGACTGATTGGATCTCCTTGCAGTTCAAGGGACTCTCAAGAGTCTTCTTCAACACCACAGTTCAGAAGCATCAATTCTTTGGCGTTCAGCTTTCTTTATAATACAACTCTCACATGCATACATGACTACTGGAATGTGACTCCTACTTGTTATTGAGCTTCTCATTTTATCCTTTATGTTGCTTATCTTCTTTCTCCTTTTTCCTTTGTTCTGACTGATAGCTTACAGCCAATAGTTCTCTTTTCAGCTACAAAATTTATGGTTTAGCCCACCTTTGGAGGTTTTTATTTGTAGAATTTTTACTTGGTTTATTTTCAGATTGGCCTGTTAGTGTTTCATAATATTATCTAATTTTTTAAAAAATATTCTGTTTCTTTATATTTTTATTTTAAAATGTACCATTTTAATTTCATTTTTAGATTATTATCTCTAGACCCTGAGCTATGAATTTTCCCATTTTGTTGGGTCTGTTGACCAACTCTTTTGACAGTGAATTTTTCTATGCAGTCTAATGTCCACTAACCACTGTAGCTGTTAGACTCTTTATTTGTGGTGGCTGAAGATTTTCCTTTTCTGTTTTCAAGCTTAGATCAAATGTAAAGACCAAGTTTCTGGTGGATAAGATAATTTGTATAACCAACACTTCAAAGAGAGAAACATTATTTAAAGTAATAGTTTTTAATGTTTGTGGAGTGATAGAGTCTTTTGATAATTTCATGAAAGCAATTGACTCTATCTCCTGAAATAATTAAAAATTAGTCCTAGTTTTTTGTAAAGATTCAGTGATTCCTCAAAGTCCTGAACCCTTATCTCTATGCACCCAGTCTAGGATGCCATCATACAATGAGATCAACATAGTCAACTTATTTATTTTTAATGTGGGAGAGGTTATGGCTAATTAGATAGCATGAAAACATGATGTACAGGAGTGATTTTCAAGCTTATTTAGGCAGTGGAGAACCTTTATTTACATAAAATCAAATAAGTTCAAATTTATGAAATCAATGAAACAAAATTTTCTGAAGCTGAAGCAGGTGTGGGGTCCTATAGCCTGCCCACTTGACAGCTTTTATCATCACCTACTCTAACCCCAAAGACGTAACCCTAGACTCTCTGCAACACTGGTAGAGAAACGACTGGTGAATTAGAAAGAGCTTTTGATTATACTCTCAGAAATACTGGGTTCTTATTCTATCTCTGTCACTGGTTGCTTGTATTGATTATAGATAATGCTAATTACTCTGTAAGAAAGGGAAGAGGCAATTTAAAGAACATCAATGAGAAGAGTTGCATTTTATATTTCAAGTGTATAATTAGATATATTTTGGAAATAGAGTTTGATACAGCAGAAATGTTAAGAATAAAATTTTCTCTTCCAATTTTGCAAGTTGACACCTGTTTAGAAAACATTATTCACTGTCAAAGATACATTGGGTGATGAAGACTTGAACAGTATGCTCCTTGTTTTCTTAAAAAGTTATTTAAATATATGCATATATTATATTAAAAAGACCTGGAAAGACATACATCAAAATGAAAAAAATGGGATGGGAGGGAGGAAAAATGGAAAGAGTAGCTAACTGTAAGTGAGATGATCATTGATTTTGTTTTATTCTCTATTTCCTAATTTCTAAACGTTTTAAAGTGAATATACCTGACTTGTAGGAAGGATGGGGTGGGAAAGGGGTTCAGGAGGGAGGGGACACATGTGTGCCTATGGCCGAGTCATGTTGATGTATGGCAGAGGCCATCACAATATTGTAAAGTAATTATCCTCTAATTAATATAAATAAATTTAAAAACACTTTTAAGTTTGTTAAGTCACTTAGGTTCAGCATCAAGTTGAGTATGTGTTCAGAATATCTTATAAAATTGCCTAATTGTTTTTTAAAAATAATGGAAATTAATTTTAAAAATTCTTAAATATTTCCCTTTTAGGTTTTTCTACATGAGTGGAGAAGATAATTGTTGCAAGTAGGCGAGACACAGCATTTTTTTAGGATGTCTGAAGATGAAGAAAAAGTGAAATTACGGCGTCTTGAACCAGCTATCCAGAAATTTACTAAAATAGTAATTCCAACAGATCTGGAGAGGTTAAGAAAGCACCAGATAAATATTGAGAAGGTGAGTTTTTTCATTTTCTTTCTTTTTTTCCAGTTTTTTCTTTTCCTGCTAAAGAAACAGTTATATATTCTGATTTATATTTGTTGTGCATTTCACCTACATTGAGAATCCTGGGTAGGAGACTTTGCTAAAACATCTAGCTCTTGTTGATTTAACAACATTGTTCATTTTTCCTGTTCTACAAATTCTGCTCTCATATTATTTATTTTTTAATGAAAAGGTATAAGAATAGAATCTATGCCTTTTTAGTTGCACATAGTGATGAATTAGCAGTTAATAATTAGAATTTGTTTGATAATTGACTATAATGTGAAGGTGATGGATTTCTGCTAAAGGGCTTGCCTTAATTTCATTCACCCAGTGGCAAGTTTTCTTAACTGTGAGGGTGTGTTCATCAGTAACTCCTGTCCTCTTCAAGTGCTTTTGGATTAAAGAGGTAAATCATTGTTTGATATAAGAGAATTTCCCAGCTTCATGGCTTCCCTTTGAGGAAACCCCAAAGCCCAAATATTAGCTAGAGGTTAGCTTACAAGATAGGTAGGGTGAAGAACTAGCGTTGGGGACTGTGGTGGAGGTTGCATAGAACCTGGCCCGGCTAGGGTCTGATGGAGTGGTTGTGGCATTTATGGGAACATGAAGTTTGAGCATGGATTTGGCAGATTGTGTTGTCTTATTTGCTGTGGGACAAATCAGTGGTATTCTCTCAGGAGAACCTCCCCCAGTACAAATTTTAAGTTGTGAGGTCCTCCATTAAATTTTTTTTTGGCTGGGAGTGGGTGGGAGGCGGGAGTGGTCATTAAGCCTTCAGTATAAACAGTATTTATCACCCTCAACTGTGTACCTTATACAAGAAGAGTGCCAGCTTTTTATTTCATGGATACCAACTGTCTTTCTAGTACTTAAGTCTTCTGTAAAAGTTTAGAAAGTAAGTTCCAAGAAAAATAAGATGAAAATTTCAATGCAAATATGAATAGAATTCAAGATTAACATTTCATAATCTTTTAGTTTCTTTATTCTTCCTCCATGATAAGTATTATGATTTTTAAGGATGAAGAGCTTGTCTGATAAACTGGTTATTCTTGTTGTGAGCAGAAATTAAGATTCCATGCTTTAGTTAATAAGGAAGGCGTGTTCTTTTAGCATTGTAACAGTATGGAAATGGAATTTTTTACTTTTGGTCAATCGTATCTGGGTGGGAGGTTTGATAAGGTATGTTTCAAAGTCCTGAGCTTATGTTGAAGTGTTCAGTTAACAAGATAAGAATTTGGCAAATGAATTGATTCTGAAAGGAAGAAATAAGTGGACTGTGGTCTATTAACACTCTTTCTTTCTTTCATTGTCCTATTTTGCCTTTGACATTTTTCCCTTTGGCAAATTGCCCCTTTCTTGTATTTATTCTATACAAACATGCCTGCTGTCATTACCCTCAGATCCTAGCCACATGTACCACCTGATAATCGATGGAAAGGCCAGAACCCTGGGAGAAAGGTGGGTGGGGATAGAAACAGGTCTGTTACTGATTTAATTTGCTGTGCCAGACTTCAGAAAAAAAAATTATTCTAGAGTTATATAGATCTTTTTCTGCCAGAACATTTTTTCCTCTAGCATTTTCTGAAAATTTTACTTTTTGAGAAACTTTTAGATGGTATCAGAATAATTTACTGTATAGGTGATGTCTGAAGCTAAGCAGTTAGACTTACACTGAGCTATGTTTTAGTCCATAATCTTGATCATTCTATCTATAGGACTTCTAGTTTAGTTTTAATGATTTTTTTAATCTATATAAATTTGAATAGCATATTTTAGTAGATACTTTATGGCAGTGTAAAAACATTAAAAAGCCACTGCCTTTACTGTGGACAATAGAGTTAACTAAATTTAGAGTCCAGGTGTCTAACAGTGCCTCATTTTCAAAAAGAGATAGTCTTCTTGAGGGAAGGGTGTAGAAAGATAAAATATTTATTATGTTAGCCATCAGTCATCCAATATGAATTTAAAAGAAGAAAGTCAGACTGAAGGGAAATTGAAGGTAAGCCTTAGTAGAGTGATTGTGCAACATCTGAAAACAATGAGAGTAGTGTGCTGTGGACACCTGGGACTATATTCCATAGGTCCTTCAGCATTATGTTTTATTACACATGATAGACTTGATTAGAATGTAATCCTGAAATTTGAAGTGTTAGCATTTCAGCTTTGTTATCTAACATAGAATAGACTTAAGCATAGTTAATAGGAACAACAACAAAATAAACTTTGAACATAATTTTCTTTGTTTCATTTTATAGAATATTTGGGGAAAACTTACTGTGTAGCATGCCCCACCATGCACATCCTCCTGATTACCTGGTTGTGGTACCTCTAGTTAACTGAGTCTTTCTGGAATAGTGCTGTTCCTCTGGCTTACTTATCACTGCCTTTCTCTCCCACTTTCCACCCCTTCTGCAACCCTGGGTTTCAGCTTTCTCTGCTCTACTAAGTCAACTGCAACATATCCATTCTCTTTCCAGCTTCCAGAATGTTATTAAAGCTTCTCGTCAGTTAATATCTCCTGTTGTATTCTCATTGTTCTTGTAGGTTGATCCCTTTTAAAATTCTTCACTGTCATTTTGGTTAAATTTTGAAAAAGGGCAGAGATGAATATTTCTTCTATCTGCCAGGTTTAATGAAAAGGGAAATTATTACAGGATATAAATATATGTTAGCTTTTCATAAATGTTGGTGTTTGCTGTTTCTTATATTTTTAGTGTTGAAAGTTATGTAAAAAATTAGGTCTCAAATCTGTAAGAACTTTACCCTCCAGTTAAAGAAATAAGATAGGAAATATTCAGATATGATGAGGCAGCATATAATTAGGTGTGAAAATGAGTGGTATGGACTATTTAGGCAGTATGAAGCCTGAACTATGTGGTACAAAATCAGATATAATCAGTCTTGTTGATTTGTTACTTTTGATTTGGTTTCATTTATTTGTTTTTTTAACTTGTGATTACAACAAAAACTTCCCATTTCTCTTTTTAGTATGAGAATGTTTGTTTCAGTCTTACAATCACATTTCCCCCCCTCATAGTTTTTTTCTGCTGGGCTCCTGATTCAGTTTGCTTTCTCCTGTGTTACAGGATAGGAAAGCCTCAGCACAGGTGGTGATGATAATGGGTCTAATGGTGATAATTTCATGCTTGTCAGTGTTTGGTTAGCCATGAAAAATAGACATATCTGACTAATGAGACTTGAGGGAAAACATGTTTGGGATATGGAACTTCTGGAAAAGACTTTTCTACTGTATAAAGATGTACATGGGAGGAAGCAGTTCTGCTGGTCTTATGTCTTCCTGTTGTATATGTAACTATAGCCAGGAGGGGATAAGTATGAAAATGAAAACTCTTTGGTGAAGGTAATAAAGCAGACAGAACTTGGGTGGTTGACAACCTTGTAAGCTTCTGAACTAAACTACCCTTGAATTTATCATCCCACTTTGAGGGTGCTGTTTCTGTGAGGTAATAAATATATTTATTAGTAAAGCCATTTCTTTAAACTTTGAGCTTTCTGTTATTTGCAACCAAAAACATCCTAATTGCATCAAGTTATAGCACAACTTTAACTTATCTATCTAGCATCACTGCAGATAGACAATACAAAAAAATGACATTTTGTAAAAACAGTGCATTTTAGAAATGTTTGTCAGTGGTTCCAACTTAACTAATTTTTTAGGGGGTTATTTCTTGTAATTCCCCACCCCCAACACACATTAAATCATTTAAAGCCTTTTCTCCTCTGCAGGTATTTGGAATGACAGCCTTTAATAATTAAACCTAATTTAGGTTTAACATTGTGTTACAAACATTGAGTCTGAGCTATTTTCTTTTTCTTAGAATTTTGTTGTGAGACATAAGGTTTCATCTATTCAGTCTTCATCCAAGACACTAATCTCTTCTACAACTTACTTGACACATGAGCAAATAATAATAATAATAGTAAAGACAGTAGCTGTTGTGTTTATCTGTTGAATGCTGTATAAAGTTTTTGTATTTATCATATTTAATCTTACAACATCCTGATAGGTTAGTCTTATTGTCTTCCTTTTTTAGGTGGGGAATCAGACTTGGAGTGGTTAAATTACTTTCTTGAAATCACCATGCTGTTAAATATATTAATCTTCTAATATTATGCCTGAAATATAGCTTGATTTAAGTTTGTTCTCACTCTTTTTTGGTTTTTGTTTTCCTCTTAGTCTTGTCTATTGTGGACTGTTCTATTTTTATGCTCATTTTCCAGTGAAGAAGGAAAATGGAAAAAATGGAATTTAATACTGTGACTTTCCTACATTTATTAGCAGTATCCACTCCATTTGCTCACCTTTCAAACTGTTTTTTTGTTCAAATCCCAACTTAATTACATCCTGTGGAACACTGCCTGGTTGACTCCAACCTGGGTCAGATACAAATATACCATCCCCACACAGCACTGTGCAGTAGACCTTCAGGTTCACCACCATTTTAACCATTCATGGGCAATCTGCAGATGCCCATGATTGATCTCTAGAGAGTTGTAAAGCTAACATTGAAATCTTTCTCATAGTGTTATTCTGAGGATTGAGATATTATATAAAGAATCCCTGAATGCAAAGTTGATACTTAGAAATGAGTTACTTAACAAGTATGTTGTTGTTTTCAGGTACTCAACATTGATGCTGTCAGTTAATTGTTTATAATCATTAGGAGAGTCACAACATTCCTGAGATCTTTTGTGTTTGAGTTTTACATTTTTCATATATGGTAGACACAGTAAGGTGAATTACTTTTAACCTCACTGTAGGGTGGATATTATTTATCTTCATTACATGAGTAATCCTAATTTTATGGCTTATGCTCATTGGACTATCTGTTAATATTATGTAGCTTTACTTTTTGAGTCTTTGATTTTTTTCTTTTTTATTGAGTTTAATAAATAATTTATTTGAATTGAATACTTAAACTTTTCATTATCTACAGTACTCTCATCCTACCTGGTTAATTCTCCATAAAGCCATCATCTTCCCTATAAGGAGTTCTGATCATTCAGATTGTTGAGATATCCTTTTATATCCAGCAAAAGAAGCTTTCATCTACTTTCTCTGCTTCTTTCTCATCATCTTCCCATCATACATTATACTACGAACACATTGATCTTATGTCAGTCCTTTGGATACCACATGTAATTTTATAGCTCCATAGTATTTCTTGGTCTTTTTCTCTCCAACTGAAGCATTTTTTTTTCCTACTATGCCTGTAAATTTAAATCTTTTAAGTGTCAGCATAAGGTTTAAAGTGCTTTTATACCCTAAACTCCTAAATCCTGAACAGTCTCTGTGTTATATCATCATAAAATTTCCCAAACCTATAATAAATAACTTGGGCTTCTCTGGTGGCTCAGATGGTAAAGAATCCTTCTGTAATGTTGGAGACCTGGGTTCGATCCCTGGGTTGGGAAGATCCCTGGAGGAGGGAATGGCTACCCACTTCAGTTCTTACCTGGAGCATCCCCATGGACAGAGGAACTTGACAGGCTATAGTCCATGGGGTCGCAAAGACTCAGATATGCCTGAGTGAGCACATAGTGAAAACATATAATCTTGGAAAATCATTTTTAATAATTATGATTAGCTTTTATGTTTTTATACTCTGTGCAATATGAGGCAGGATTATTATTGTTTTTCAATTTTGAATCAAAATATTCTGGAAGATGAAATGACATAAAATGTGATCCTACAAATACACAAAGTTGTTTAAGTAAATGGTGAGGCATTCTAGAGAGAACTCTTAGCCCGGGTACTACTCTTGGAATATTTGTTCTCCTTGCCCAGCAGGCAAAGCGAAACTGAGAGACCTGGTGTCACTGCCAAAGAGCACGAAGGGATTAATGTCGGGAAGCCTGAAAACTCCTGTGCAGAGGCGTTCATCACACAGTGGTGTGGGTTCATAATCAGGGTTATCCAAAATGATAAACTAGAAGAGAGGGCAAAAGGAGACAAGGTGTTCACCAGGATGAGAATGGTGGACATGGCTTTTTCCTCACCAGGATAAGAATGTGCTTTGGTCTCTTTTGGGAAAGTCTAGGGGAAAGGCTGTTTCTGTGAATCTTGGATTCTCTGCTTGTGCCTGTTCCACTGGTATACCATGAGGCCATAAGACATATGAAGAACAACATGAATGCATGTGGTGAGACAAAACATCATCCTGAAATGACTGAAAAACAGTATCTATGATTTTTTTCTGTAGTTTTTCCTCTTTCTTTGGTCCAGTTTATTCATAGCAGTTAAAGGTATTTATTAGAATACCTCTGCAGTATCCAGCAGAAGAAAAAACCAGAATCTGAATCACACTGGGGATGTCATTCTGAGTTCCACCCACCTTGAAATATTGGAGCAAAGCTTAATGGCCTGGAAGCCATGTAAGAGCAAATAGTGCTGAGACAAATCCTTCTGCCCACTCTGTGAAAAGTGTATATCCAATAGCGTCTAGAAAATATTTCCTTCCAAAGTTGCTATGTTTAAAAACCTTTTAGAGAGAAGCACTAAGGAGAAGCCCTTGGCAAAGGCAAACTGTTTTATAAAATCTCTTGACAGGTAATCTGCCCATCATTCCTTTTCCGTCTCTTTGAATCAAGTCTTTGATATTTTCTTTGTCACCCTGCTTATTTAACTTATATGCAGAATACATCATGAGAAATGCTGGACTGGAAGAAACACAAGCTGGAATCAAGATTGCTGGGAGAAATATCAATAACCTCAGATATGCAGATGACACCACCCTTATGGCAGAAAGTGAAGAGGAACTAAAGAGCCTCTTGATGAAAGTGAAAGAGGAGAGTGAAAAAGTTGGCTTAAGGCTCAATATTCAGAAAACGAAGATCATGGCATCTGGTCCCATCACTTCATGGGAAATAGATGGGGAAACAGTGGAAACAGTGTCAGACTCTATTTTGGGGGGCTCCAAAATCACTGCAGATGGTGACTGCAGCCATAAAATCAAACGATGCTTACTGCTTGGAAGAAAAGATATGACCAACCTAGATAGCATATTCAAAAGCAGAGATATTACTTTGCCAACTAAGGCCCGTCTAGTCAAGGCTGTGATTTTTCCAGTAGTCATGTATGGATGCGAGAGTTGGACTTTGAAGAAGGCTGAGCGCCGAAGAATCGATGGTTTTGAACTGTGGTGTTGGAGAAGACTCTTGAGAGTCCCTTGGACTGCAAGGAGATCCAACCAGTCCATTCTGAAGGAGATTGGCCCTGGGATTTCTTTGGAAGGAATGATGCTAAAGCTGAAGCTCCAGTACTTTGGCCACCTCATGTGAAGAGTTGACTCATTGGAAAAGACTCTGATGCTGGGAGGGATTGGGGGCAGGAGGAGAAGGGGACGACCGAGTATGAAATGGCTGGGTGGCATCACTGATTCGATTGACGTGAGTCTGAGTAAACTCTGAGAGATGGTGACGGACAGGGAGGCCTGGTGTGCTGCGATTCATGGGGTCGCAAAGAGTTGGACACGACTGAGCGACTGAACTGAACTGATGTAGACAGTCATGACAGACTGTTTTATTTTTTCCTTTCTAATCTTTGCTGCCTACTTCCTTCCTTCTTTTCTCTCTTCTGTTTCCTCTCTTTCCCCTCTCCTCCTCCCTCCCTTCCTTCCCTCCTTTGCTTTCTTCTCTCACTTCCTTTCTTACCTTATTGTCCTGGTTATGGCCTCCAGTGCAAGATCAGAAGTCCTTACCTTGTTCCCAATATTAGGTAATGATCTTTTACCACCAAGCATGATGTTAACTGTAGAGTTTTTGCAGATGCTTCTATGAAGTTGAGGATGTTAACTTCTTTTTTAAGTTTCTGATAAGTTTTATAATAAATAGATGTTTATCAAATGGTTGTCTTTAAATCTACTATCTTGCTCTTTTTGTCTGTTTGTTCCATCTATTCTTTCTCCTCTTTTTTTCATGTTTTACTCCTTTTTGGATTAATTGTATATTTCTAAGATTCCATTTTTTCTCTTTTATTGGCTTATTAATTATACCTGTTTTTATTTTTAAATGGTTGCTTTACAATTCAGAATATTCATCTTTAACTTATGATAGTCTACCTTTAAGTAATGTGTTGTATATATATCACTTCACATATAAAAACTTTATGACAATACACTTCTTCTCTCAGAGTCTATGTAGTATGATTGTAATATAATTTACGTTCGTCTAGTCAAGGCTATGTTTTTTCCAGTAGTTATGTATGGATGTGAGAGTTGGACTGTGAAGAAAGCTCAGCACTGAAGAATTGATGGTTTTGAACTGTGGTGTTGGATAAGACTCTTGAGAGTCCCTTGGACTGCAAGGAGATCCAACCAGTCCATTCTGAAGGAGATCAGTCCTGGGTGTTCTTTGGAAGGACTGATGCTAAAGCTGAAACTCCAATACTTTGGGCACCTCATGTGAAGAGTTGTCTCATTAGAAAAGACTCTGATGCTGCGAGGGATGGGGCAGGAGGAGAAGGGGATGACCGAGGATGAGACAGCTGGGTGGCATCACTGACTTAATGGACATGAGTTTGAGTGAACTCTGGGAGTTGGTGATGGACAAGGAAGCCTGGCATGCTACAATTCATGGGGTTGCAAAGAGTTGGACACAACTGAGCAACTGAACTGAACTGAACTGAATTTACGATTTTCAGTGCTCTCACTTTTTTGTAGAGCCAGGTTTCTGTCTGTTATTGTTTTCTCATCAACCTGAAGGACTTCCTTTCAGATTTCTTGTAGTGCAGTTTTGCTGATGATAGTGAATTCTGCTTGCTCTTTTGTGTTTGGAAAAAAATCTTATTTTGCCTTCACTTGAAAAAAATATTTTCTATGGGTATAGAATTCTAGGTTGACTTTTAGATTGTTTTAGTACTTTCAAGATGTTGCTTCAGTGTTTTCTGGTTTGCACTGTTTCTCACAAGAAGTCTTCTATCATTCTTATCTGTGTTCCTCTGTACTTCACATCTTTTTTCCTTTTACTCTTTTTTAGATTTTACTATCACTTATTGTAAGTACTTTTGTTATGATATACATTAGTATAATTTTTTTCATTTTCTTATTTATGGTATTCCTTGAGTTTCTTGGATCTGTGGGCTTATAGTTTTTACCAAATTTGGAAAAGCTTTGGCCATTCATTTTTCTTTCTTTCCTTCCTTGTTGAGATATAACTGACATGCATAACTGTGTAAGTTTAAGGTATACAACATAATGCTTTGACTTACATATATCATGAAATGATTATCACAAATAAATAGTGAACGTCCATTATCTCATACAGATACAAAATAAAAGAAAAAAATAGACTAGGATTTACTCTCTGTTTAACAACTTTTGTATGTAACATACAGCAGTGGTCATTATCTTAATCACGTTATACATTATCTCCCTAGCTCTTATGTATCTCTTATGATTGAAAGTTTGTATCTTTTGCCCATAAACTATATGCTTCCTTCTTTATATCATTAGTTGTGAAAAATCTCTTCTGGTAGTCTTTAAGTTGTTCTTATTCATACTTGCTCTGAAAATAGTTGTAGTTTTGGTGCACCTGTGGAAGGAGGTGAGCTCAGGGTCTTCTTACTCCACCATCAGCCAGTATCTCATTAATTTTTTACATATTTTTTCTCTACTTCAGGGAATCCAACTGCATACCAGTTGCTTTCAATTTTCAGTGTTGCTTTTTATTGGCCTTTGATCATTGATACTATATTCATTTTTTGGCCATCTTTTTTTTTCTTTTTCATTTTGGATGGTTTCTGTTTTACATCTTTAAATTTACTAATCTTTTCTTTGCATGTCTTAACCTCCTGTTCATCCATTTCATTTTTCATTTCAGCTATCTTTTTACTTTTAGGAATTGAATAAAAAATATCTTTCATATCTCCATATCTTCTAGTTTTCTTCAGCTTTCTTAAACATGGACTACATCATAACTTTTAATATCCTTGTCTATTAATTCTGTTATCTCTATCATATCTAAATCTGTTTTGTTGGTTGATTTTTCTTATTACAGATCATATTTTCCTGCTTTTTTTTTGCATGCATGGTAATTTTTTATTGGATGCCAGATATTCTGAATTTGTTGGATACTGAATATTCCAGAATTTGAGTACTTTTGAACTTTATTTATTCTGAGACACAGTTAAGTTATTTAGGAACAGTTTGATCCTTTTGAGGCTCTTTTAAGCTTGCAGAGGATCAGAACAGCCTTTGTTCCAGGCCTAACTTTCCCCCACACAGTACAGTACTTTGGAGTACTCTTCCTGATTCTAGTATGTTGAGAGATTTTTCTGCTCTGACTGGTGGTCACATGAACTGTTTTTGGGCTTGTGTGATTTGGGGTGATGAGCCTACCTGGTCTTTTTCAGTGATTCTTTTTCTGTCTTCAGGTAGTTTCCTTATGTGCTTGTGCTGCTCTGTACTCAGCTGAAGACTCAAAAGTAAAACCCTGTGGATCTGTGAAACTCTCTGTATGGTCCTCTCCTGTTAATGCAGTTATATCCTTACATGCAGCTTTTTCTTCTCTGATACTCTGCTCCATGAATTCTTGCAGCCCTGGCTTCTCTGGATTCCCTGTTTCCTTAGCATTAATTTTTATTAAAAATATCATGACAGATTGGTATTAAGTAATAAATTTTAAAGTGACTTGTTTTCAGATATGTATCTTTGGCTTCCATTCCGTTCTTTTTATTAATTTAACACTATCTAAAAGAGCATTTGTACTGAATCTGCTGGCATCATTCAGTTTTTATTAGAAGTGAAAGTAGTAAATTTTAAATTTATTTGGTTGAGTAGTGGTTTTAAGTTTATGTTTGGCAAATATATTTTCAATATAGTTTAGTTATTTTTAAGCTTAATAGCTTTTGTTCTTAGATGATGTAAAAAAATTCAGGAGTTATCAAGTGTTTTGGTTTTTTTTTTTTTTGCTGTGTTGTTAACAATAGAGAATATAAAAATACCCTTGAAAAAATTTTAGTGCTCTACTTTTATAATCTATTAGGCCTTCTATGTATATATGGGACATTTTCATGTTTATGTGCTTTCAGAATATTTCTAGGATGATTTTGTGTGTGTGTATGTGTGTGTGTGTGGGTGGTATACCAAAAATATGTTCAATGTCGTTATTCACATCTACTGACATCTTAATTATTTGGATTTTTAAAGTTTCAACCAAAAATAATATGTAATATTTGACATTGTTTATATTTTGTGCAAATATTTTCATGTTTACCACATTTTGCTATGGTTCTTCTCAAATGAAAAATTTTCCATTATGCTCGTTAAGTTTCTTAGATGAAACTCTGAAAACTAAACATAATCTAGGTGAAAAGCTAAAATATATAAAATGTTGATTCTCACTTTTACATACTTTCTAGTCTGTGATATCAATGTTCCTTTTTCTCAAATGAGATTTTAGTTTTCAGTAGTTGACTCTTATCATTAACAGACATTTCAGAATCTTCATGTATCGTAAGAATATCTGATGAATGCTGTTAATCTTTTCATTTTTCACATTCTTTTACATTCTCAATCTTTATTTTTTTCACCTCCAAGGAGTTTGCATTATAGACAAAATACATATTCTTTTTCAGTAAAAGAAAGTAAATAGCATTTAGTGGTTTTTATTTGTTTTACTGTTTGCCAGAACTTTGTGTGTAATGTTTTTGAAAACTTCCTACCTGTATGGTCTTTGGACAGTTAATTCCCACTGCTAAGTCAGTAACTTTTGTAGCTTGCATGTTTAAGTTTGGGTGGGTGAGTGGGGATTTTTGTGGTAAACTGGGAATAATCACTTAGTGATTTAAAAAATTCAGTACCTTTCCTTTTCTTTCATACAGTATCAGAGGTGCAGAGTATGGGACAAGTTGCATGAAGAGCATATCAATGCAGGACGTACAGTTCAGGTAAGGCTATTTTATTGTTTCAGGTAAATCGATATGAAAAAGACAGTCTTAAGGAAATTTTGCTAAAATAAATAACCTTGTAGCTGAGTCCTTTTATTGTATTTGTAACTATTTCCTTAAAGATGCATTTTTAGCAGGAATTATTGAATCAGATGTCAGTAATATTTTTAAGGTTTTGAATAATATTACCAAAATTTTCTCCAGAAATGGTATATTAACTTAAACTTTCACTAGGAATCCATTTTACAACATTAATACTACTCATTCCTCAAATTTTTGCTAATTAGTAGGTTAAAATAATGCTGCTTTGTTGTTTTAATCTGGACTTTTTCTTTAATTGCTTTGAAAGGTGAAACTTTTTATATGTACCTTGGATAGTAAATTTTTTTAAATGAATTGTCTGTTCATGTCCCTTGCATATATTATGTTGTTGTCTTTGTCAGAGTTCCTTATAATTTTAAGATAATTGATCTTTTTATAAGACTGATGCAGTAATATAGTGTTGCAAATATTATTTGCCAGTTATTGGCTTTTTGATAAATGTTAATTATTTTAAATTAATTTTTGAAATTCATATATTTACATAGTTAAAAGCCAAGTAAAAAGACATAGCACCTACCCTTCTACATCTCCAGGTCCTTTTAAGAAACTACATTTAATCCTTTTGGCCATGTTCCCTGGTATTTAGCTCTTTATTCCTAAATACCATGTGTAGACTGTTATTTCTTAATCAGGTTTAGACATAGTCTCTTCACTTCTTGCTATATGAGGTGCAGATCTAGCTTTCCACCCTACTCTATTTCTTTCCCTCATAATTATATTATAATTTTTGGTTAAATGAGTGATTAACATCCCATTGTTTTGATTATAAAGACATTGTTTCTTGCTAAGCCAAATAGTGATAAACAGAACAGACTTTTGCTTTATTTTCTTTCTTTCCTTCTTTCTTTTTTTTCAGTGTTAACAGCTGTTTTATTTAGAAGATAGCAGGAGAATCCATCCTCAAAGTGTGAGGGCGTGCCAACCCAAAGATTTGAAGTGAAGAGAGTGGAGGAGCTCATGGGGAAAGGGGAGAGAGAGAGAGAAAGAGAGGAGAGAAAGAGAGAGAGTCCGCGTGTTGGCTCCTCCTTTTATATGTTTTTGCCCACCTGGGCCTACCCTATGCAAATTGGGCTTAGCCAGGAGTGCCATTTGGTCTACCAGAAGTCTTAACTCTGGTCATCGGACCTTCCTTTGACCTTCCTTGTTGCCACCGCCATTTTAGACTCCTTTTCCCTGTTCTACCTACCTGACATTCCCACCTCAAGAGATGGGAGGCCCAATTTTTTGGGAATGGGGGCGTCGAGGTCTTTCTGGCTACTTCCTGCTGAACTGAGGTGGTGAGGGGTATTGGGCCTCCCCCTCTTGCTAGTCTCAAGTCTCAGAGTCCTTATAGCAGTGTCCATCTAAGGGTGTGTGATATTTTCCATGGTTGGCTGTAGTTTTATATTTTGTTGAACTGGCACTGCATGTTGTAGCTGGTTTACCTTAACTGGAGGTCTTCTGGGATCTGAGACTGGGCCGTTTGGGCTTTCCGCTGTCCTGGTTTCCAGCATGATGGGTCTTCCCTTGCGCTGGATTTTTTCACCTTCCGCCTCTACCTCGGGAGCTTCAGCCCCTTCCACGCGGAGGTTGTTTCAGCCAGGTTACATCCGAGTCACGGCACCATAGATGTCACGCGAGTTTATGTTCCTCGGTTTTTTGTCTTGTCACAACAAAGATTTGGAGCGACGGACATTAAAGCCCTCAGTGCGTCACAGCTCTCGGGTCTTGGGAAAACTGTGTTATAGCTCTTGGGCAAATCAGTGTTACGGCTCTATTTTATATAGAAGATAGCAGGAGAATCCATCCTCAAAGTGTGAGGGCATGCCAACCCAAAGATTTGAAGTGAAGAGAGTGGAGGAGCACTTGGGGAAGGGGAAGAGAGAGAGAGAGAGAGAAAAAGAGAGAAAGAGCCCACACAAGCGGGAGAGAAAGAAACGCTTTGTTTTCTTTAAAATGTCAGTTTTACTCTAATGGCTTTTAGAATGTGTTTAGTGTTTATTTTTAATTTAGACGTAGTTGATATATGGTATTATATAAGTTATAGGTATATAACATAGTGATACACAATTTTTAAAGGTTATATTCCATTTATAGTTATTACAAAATATTGGCTATATTCCCTGTATTGTACAAGAATATATTTATCCTTGTAGCTTATCTATTTTGTATGAAGTAGATTGTATCTCTTAGTTGCCTACCCCTATCTTGCCCCACCTCCTTTCCCTGTCCTTAATGGTAATCATCAATTTGCTTTCTATATCTGTGAGTCTGCTTAGGTTTTCTGCACATTTTTAGTTGGGTTGTTTGGTGTTTTTGCTGTTGAGTTATACGCGTCGTTTATATACTTTGGGTATAACCCCCTTATTGGTCACATCATTAGCACACATTTTCTCACATCCAGTAGGTTGTCTTTTTGTTTTGCCAATGGTTTCTTTTGCCGTGCAAAAGCTTTTAAGTTTGGTTAGGTCCCATTTGTTTATTTTTGCTTCTGTTTCCTTTTCTTTAGGAGACAGATCCAAAAGAAATATTGGTAAGATTTATGTCAGAGTGTTCTCCTTGTGTTTTCTTCTAGAAGCTTTATGGTTTCTGATCTTACATTTAAATCTTTAATCCATTTTGAGTTTATTTTTATATACGGTTTTAGAGAATTTTCTAATTGCATTCTTTTACATGTAACTGTTCCACCACTACTTACTGAAGAGACTACTTTTTTCCATTGTGTATTCTAGCCTCTTGTAGATTTGTTGACCATGAGTAGGTGGGTTTATTTCTCAGCTCTCTATTCTGTGCCACTTCTCTATGTGTCTGTTTCCGTGCCAATACCATACTGTTTTGGTTACTGTAGCTTTGTAGTGTAGTCAGAAGTCAGGGAGCATGATTCCTCCAGCTCTGTTCTTTCTCAAGATTGTTTTGGCCATTTAGGATCTTTCTTGTTTCCATAAAAAATTAAAATTATTTGTTCTAGTACTGTGAAAAATGCCCTTGGCATATTGGTAGGGTTTGCATTGAATATATAGATTGCTATGGGGAGTATGGTCATTTTAAGAATATTAACTCTTCCAATCCATGTACATGGTATATCTTTCTGTCTGTGTCATCTTCATTTCTTTCATTAGTGTTTTACAGTTTTCCAGGTATAGGTCTTTTACCTCCTAAGAGGGCATCAGAGGGCAGACACACTGAAACCATACTCGCAGAAAACTAGTCAAGCTAATCACACTAGGACCACAGCCTTGTCTAACTCAGTGAAACCAAGCCATGCCTGCAGGGCAACCCAAGACGAGCGGGTCATGGTGGAGAGGTCTGACAGAATGTGGTCCACTGGAGAAGGGAATGGAAAGCCACTTCGATATTCTTGCCTTAAGAACCCCATGAAGAGNGAAAAGACTCTGATGCTGGGAGGGATTGGGGGCAGGAGGAGAAGGCGACGACCGAGGATGAGATGGCTGCATGGCATCACAGACTCGATGGACGTGAGTTTGAGTGAACTCCGGGAGATGGTGATGGGACAGGGAGGCCTGTCATGCTGTGATTCGTGGGGTCACAGAGAGTCAGACACGACTGAATGACTGAACTGAACTGAACTGTAGGTTTATTCCTAGGTATTTTATTCTTTTTGATGCAGTGGTGAGTGGATTATTTAATTAATTACTCTGATTACTTGGTTGTTAGTATATAGAAATGCAACAGATTTCTGTATATTAATTTTGCATCCTGCAAATTTACCGAATTCATTGAGCTCTAGTAGTTTGCTGGTGGTATGTTTAGGATTTTCTAAGTATCATGTCACCTGCAAACAGTGACAGTTTTACTTCTTTCTTTTCAGTTTGGATTCCTTTTATTTATTTTTCTCATTTGATTGCTGTGGCTGGATCTTCCAATACTATGTTGAATAAAAGTGCTAAGAGTGGACATTCTTGTCTTGTTTCTCACCTTAGAGGAAATACTTTGTCCTTTTTATTGTTAAGTATGATGTTAACTGTCCTTTTGCCTCTTTTGGAGTTAATAATCTTTTCATTTAAAAAAATTTCATGTTTTTTGTGTATTTTTAATTAAATTTTTAAAAATGCTCCACATCTCTGCTACAATGCTGTCAATATTTTTCATATGCTCAAATATGTCACTTCAATTCTGTATCCTAAAGACTCTCTCCTGAAACCCTTCTTCTGCCAATTCCAATCTGAACTCATTTTCTAGGTTTGTTGCACTGCTGTTGTTTTGGGACTTCCCTTAGTTGTTCTTGTGTTGGGTTCCTGTTTTTTTCTGTATATCACGTCTTCCTCATTTTTGGCTTACTCTATTGTTCTGTTGAAATATATCTTTCAATAGTTCTCAAATAAGGTTACCTTAGAGGTAAAATTTTAATTTATTATGTGTCTGATAAATACCGTTATTCTCCCCTCACATGTGATTGCTAATTTCAGTAGATATAGAATTCTCTTTCAATTTTGAAGGCTTTCTAATTTACTGTTGCTCTTAAAAAGTAAATATCATCTAGTTTCCCATTCTTTGTATAGGACCAAGTTTTTTTTCCTTTTGGGAACCTTTGTGATCTGTTTACCCTTGTGTTCTGAAATTTGATAATGTGATACGCTTTGTATTGGACACTTTCAATTTAAAAACTCATGATTTTAGTTCTGTGAATTTTTCTTTCCTTTTCATAAAATATATTTTTTAAAAATTATTTACTTATTTTTGGCTGCACTGGGTCTTCATTGCTGCTCTAGGACTTTTTCTAGTTATGGTAAGCAGGAGCTACTCTAGATGCACTGTGTTGGTTTCTTATTGCAGTGGCTTCTCTTATTTTGGAGCATGGGGTTAGGGCGTGCAGGCTTCAGTTGTTGCAGCTTGTGGGCTCTAGAGTGCAGGTTCAGTATTTGTGGTGCATGGGCTTAGTTGTCTCACAGCATGTGTGATGTTCCTGGATCAGGGATTAAACCTGTCTTCCCTGCATTGGCAGATGGATTCTTAACCACTGGACCACCAAGGAAGCCCCTGGGAATTTTTCTTACTTATTGATTATTTATTCCTCTGTGTTTTCTTTTGTCCTCTCTTTTTAAAATATCCTTTTACCGCAAGGGTCCGCAAACTGTCGATCATAGGCCAAATCTTGCCTGCTGTGGGCCCCATTTGTTTATGTACTATCTTTGGCTGCTTTCATACTACAACAGCAGAATTGAATGGTTGCATCAAGAGATCATATGGCTGGCAAAGCCTAAACTATTTACTGTCCAATCTTTTGCAGAAAAAGTTTGCTGATCTCTGTTCAGTTGAATGGAAGACTCTTGGATTGCTTTTCTAATTTTCTATTCTCTTTTCTGAGAGATTTCCTCAGCTTTATTTTCAGTTCTTTCTACTGAATTATTTGTTTCTACTATTATGACATTTATTTCCCAGGAACTTTTTCTTATTATTTTTTATAGCATTTTACCTTTGACATAACAATTCTTTCTGCTTTTCTGAGACATTAAAGAGCTGATTGCTTGTCTCCTGGTGGACTTCACTTAAATATTCTTTGATAGACTGGCATTTTCCTTGGAGCAACCTCCAAGTATCAGTGTCTGGAGGTTGTTGTGGTTTAGTTTTCTGAAGAAGAATCCTTGTTTTCCTTCTAGGATAAGTAGGCACTTATTTCCTAATAACAGAAGCAGCGTAGGTGAATTCTGCTGTGCTTCCGTTATTCAGTCATGTGAGCCCTGCCCCCTCTCTATTTTAGCCCTGTGCCAAATGTTTCTGAATTTGAAGTCTCACCAAAAAAGACATCTTTAGTCCTCTTACATTTCAAAAAAGGTTACTATGGCTGCAGTATACTCAGTAGATTGTGATAGAATATAATCAGTGCAAGAGATTATTTAGGAGTGGTTACAGAAATGGTGAAGGTATAGAAAAAAAGATTGATTAGAGACTTAAGTGGAAATTTGACTTGCCTTTCATATATATGTATTTTATCAGTATTTCTTGTTGCCTAGATTATAGCCCTAATATCAGTGACTATGTCTCCACTAATTGTGTATCACAGAATGCCAGCTGCTCAGCAAGATTCAGAGTTTATGGAATGGTGCTGTGCATGTTAATGTCAATGAGATTATTATGACTTTTGTTTCTTACCATCTTCACTGTTTAACATGTTATTAAAAATAACTTATGACTTTCTTGAGACAGTGGTAGGGTCAAAGTGTTTGTTTACTGATTTTTTAAAGTATATATATATATATTTACATTATTGATCTCCATCTGGCATAGAAGTTTTATGTGTACTATTAAAATAATGAGATTGAAACTGTTTTTAAATATAGGTATTGGCTTAGTTTTATTCATATATGCCTTGAATTTTTTGTAAAGGCTTGTTCTTTGCTAGTTTGTGTAAAACATTTTTAGATAAACAATTTCATGAACAGTTACTATGAATTTTCAAGATTTATCATTATTAGATTTGTACAGTAAGAACTAGCTTTTTACTTTTGTTACAATGTCTTTGTTGAAAAGGAGCTCTTAATTTAAATGTGTCAGTCTTTATCAATCTTTTCTCTTGTGGTTCATGCTTTTGCTATCTTGTTCAGGGAATGTTCTGTGTCCTAAGATCAAGAAAATATTTCCCTATATTTTCTATTGAATATTTTAAATATTTTGCTCTTAACATTTAAGTTGTTAATCCACTTAGTATGAAGTGGATATAAGTAAAATATTATCCCATTTGGAAAACCAGTTGTCTTTCATTATTAGCAGATTTCTGCAGTGTTACTTACATATTGCAGTTCCATATATGCATGGGTCTATCTCTGGTCTTTCTCTTCTATTTGTCTATTTCTCCATCAAGGTCCACACTATGTTAAGACAGCCTTGTTATAAGGTTTGATATCTAGTAGGACAATACGGTTACCTTATTTTTCCTTCTCAGGAGTGTTTTGGTTATACTTGGCCATTTGGTAATCCATATAAAATTTGGAATCTGCTTTTCAAAGTTTATACACAATCTTGTTGGAAATATGGAAATCACATTAGATTTGTTCATCTATTTAGAGAAAATTGACATATTTACAATGTCCGGTTTTCCTACCTATGAATATATGATTTTCTTGCACTTTTTTTACAACTTCTTTAATATATGTGTATTTTTATATGCATAAGATTGTGGTAGATTGTACAATCTGTCAAGATATCTACCAAGGTTTATATCATCCTACATGGTCTTCTACAGTATGACCTAGTTACTCCCCACCAACAGGTGGAGTCTCATTCCCCTCCCTTTGAACCTGAGCTGAGGCAGAAGCAATGCCACTAGACTTCTGAGGCTAGATTAGAAAAAGCCAAATAGCTCCCAGTGGTTCTCTGAGGATGCTTGCATTGGAGGAAATTAGCCATATGCGAAACATCCAAATATCTGAAGACCTCCATGCAGGAGATATCCACAGCCACAACTGAGCTCTTAGGAATTTCCAGCCTCAAGTGCTAGCCACATGAGTGAGCCATCTTGGACATCAGTGCAGTTGAGCCTTCAAATGAATACAACTTCAGCCAATGCCAGACTCAATTTCATGAGTGACCCCAGGGAAGAACTCTTCAGCTGATTTCTTCAGTGTCTGGTGTGCAAAGTCATTAGCAAAATTAAGTGGTGGTTTTAGGCCTTTAAGTTTTGGAGAAATTTGTTATGCAGCAACAAATGACTAGAATACAGGACTTACACTTAATTTTGTCTATTTCAGTTTGCTTCATTAATTTGTTCTTAAATACTTTATTGTTTTAGGATGTGTCTTTGTGTTTGAGGGAGGTGTGAAACATTGTCCTTTTAAATTATGTTTTCTAACTTTTTGTGGTGTATATAGAAATGTAGTTAATTTTCATATATAGATCTTATGGCCAATTATATTAAATAATAATTTAAACCTTTAGGAAAAGAAGTATCATAAATCAGTATGTGACTAATTGTCAAATATATTCTGGAGATCAGTAAGCGATAGAATGCCAGCTGTTTGGATGCTGGATAAGGGCAGTATTATTCTCATTTTTCGGATTAAAGAAGGCTGAAGAACAGAGAAACTGGTGTTTGTCTAAGCACAAGACTGTCGTAAGTTGAAGGACAGGGGAATTATTTTTAATATTAACTCAGGTGGATAGACAATCCAGGAGTATTCTCAGGAATACTGCACTTAATACATAGCTAGTAGGTCTTCATTAGGTATTTGTTGAGTAAATGAATGGAGGCCCTTTTTTCCTTCAGTTTTTATTCCTTTTGGTGGTTCATGTAATATATTTTAAGCTATACGTAATCTTTTTGGTGCCTTTTGATATTGAAGTATATGTGAAGTCATTAACTACTATTAATACCTTAATGTAATAGGTAATACAAGCAAGGGATAGTCCAGATTTATTTTAATTAAATAGTTATGGCTCTGGGGTCCTTAATAATAAATTGTATGACATCTACAATGTGTTTACTCTAAGTTGTTTAAATGTTTCCCAGTGGACTTGTGCTTTATGTTTGTAAAGAAATCAGATTAATTATTATGATACCAAATGTTTTCTGCTGTGTACAATTTGCTCTTAAAATTACATGTTGTAAAAACACATTAGAAATCCTTAAATCAATATTTAACAAAGGCAAATATATGCATATCCTCTCTTGTTTTAATCATTAAATACATAATTAGCCATTTTTCAGAATTTTAATTAACTCAGAATGATTACTTTTTACAATTATCAGTATAGATAAGTATACATTTAAATATATCTTTTAATCTATAGACAGAAATTTCAGGATATTTCTGGAAGAAGAGAAAAAACCATAACTAGTTACTAAATTTAGATGCAGAACTAGAGAGAGAGAGATGTCACCTTTACTGAAAATTTGGCCATAGTTTGCAGTTTACTACTACTTGCTTACTGCAGAGTGTTTTAATTACTGAGTTGGTATACTTTAAAATAAAACTTATTTCCTTGATTATAGTACCATTTATCAAACTTGATAGTTTTGCATATTTTCAGAACTATTATTTATTATATTTTTGGGAGATTATTGAGAGAACCTGATTGTTAGGAGAACAGAAACACTTGAACATTTACTATGTCCTAGATACTATTCCAGGGCTTCCTTGGTGGCTCAGCAGTAAAGAATTTGCCTGTAATGCAGGAGACGCGAGTTTGATCCCTAGGTTGGAAAGATCCCTTGGAGAAGGAAATGGCAACTCACTCCAGTATTCTTGCCTGGGAAATCCCATGGACAGAGGAGCCTGGCGGGCTACAGGCCATGCAGTTACAAGACATGACTTAGCCACTAAACCACTACCACTGATACTATTCAAGCCACTGGAGATACAGCTGTGAGCAAAACAGAAGAAAATTCTTTTCTCATTGAACTTATAAGCTGGGGGTAGGAATGAAGAAAACAGACATATTTTTAAAATGAATATTTAGATGATTATAAGTACCTTGAAGTAAAAGCAAAAGCTGGTTAAAAGAAACAAAGAATTGCTGGAGATGATGAGTGTTCTTTTGTATAAAGGATGGTTGTGGAAGGTTTCTAATGACATTTGAGCTGAGACCTGAAGGAAGTAAAGGCATAAGGGAAACCCAATGTGAAGACTCTGAGGTGAGAGGATGTGTGGCATATTCATGGAGTAATAAGGAGGTTAGTGTGGTTGATGTGAGCCCAAGAGATGAGGTCAGAGAGATCAGCTGTCTCTAATTAGGGAAGGCCTTGCAGGATGTGGTAACTTAAAGTTCTAAGCATATGATAATGTGATATGATTTAAAAGATCACCTTGACTATTATGAGAAGGATAGATTCTGTGGGAGAAAGGATTGAAGCAAAAATGCCAGATAGGTGGCTTATAAAATAATCAGAGTACTATGGATCTGGTTTTTAGCAGAAACACTCATGTATAGACAATTTATGTAGAATGTCAGAGGCCTGGTATGTTAATTTTTACATACTTTCTGTAGCCCTGAGAAATGGTTCTGGACTTAAAAGCTTGACAGAGGAATAAGGAACTATCTTGACAACAAATTTAACTTTGAAATACCATTTTGAGAAGTTACACACACTTCAAATATACAAAAATGTAGAAAAGGAAATAACAAAAATATAACACTTATGTACTCATCACTTAACTTTGTCAAATCTTAACATTTTGCCCAATTTCTTCCCATTTTTTTTGCAAAGAAAAATTTAGAAATACCACTGAAGTCAGTTGTGTACCCTTCCTTGATTCCATTTACTTTGTTCCTGTCTGCATCTGAAGGAAATCTTTTCCCTCATTTTAAGTATTTACCATTTTTCTGCATATAACTGTGTATAAATACCTGGAGAAGGAAATGGCAACCCACTCCAGTATTCTTGCCTGGAAAAAATCCCATGGACAGAGGAGCCTGGAGGGCTGCAGTCCATG
>SJYA01001317.1:1884274-1968446 GCA_006410615.1 Neotragus moschatus
CATTTTTCAGAATTTTAATTAACTCAGAATGATTACTTTTTACAATTATCAGTATAGATAAGTATACATTTAAATATATCTTTTAATCTATAGACAGAAATTTCAGGATATTTCTGGAAGAAGAGAAAAACCATAACTAGTTACTAAATTTAGATGCAGAACTAGAGAGAGAGAGATGTCACCTTTACTGAAAATTTGGCCATAGTTTGCAGTTTACTACTACTTGCTTACTGCAGAGTGTTTTAATTACTGAGTTGGTATACTTTAAAATAAAACTTATTTCCTTGATTATAGTACCATTTATCAAACTTGATAGTTTTGCATATTTTCAGAACTATTATTTATTATATTTTTGGGAGATTATTGAGAGAACCTGATTGTTAGGAGAACAGAAACACTTGAACATTTACTATGTCCTAGATACTATTCCAGGGCTTCCTTGGTGGCTCAGCAGTAAAGAATTTGCCTGTAATGCAGGAGACGCGAGTTTGATCCCTAGGTTGGAAAGATCCCTTGGAGAAGGAAATGGCAACTCACTCCAGTATTCTTGCCTGGGAAATCCCATGGACAGAGGAGCCTGGCGGGCTACAGGCCATGCAGTTACAAGACATGACTTAGCCACTAAACCACTACCACTGATACTATTCAAGCCACTGGAGATACAGCTGTGAGCAAAACAGAAGAAAATTCTTTTCTCATTGAACTTATAAGCTGGGGGTAGGAATGAAGAAAACAGACATATTTTTAAAATGAATATTTAGATGATTATAAGTACCTTGAAGTAAAAGCAAAAGCTGGTTAAAAGAAACAAAGAATTGCTGGAGATGATGAGTGTTCTTTTGTATAAAGGATGGTTGTGGAAGGTTTCTAATGACATTTGAGCTGAGACCTGAAGGAAGTAAAGGCATAAGGGAAACCCAATGTGAAGACTCTGAGGTGAGAGGATGTGTGGCATATTCATGGAGTAATAAGGAGGTTAGTGTGGTTGATGTGAGCCCAAGAGATGAGGTCAGAGAGATCAGCTGTCTCTAATTAGGGAAGGCCTTGCAGGATGTGGTAACTTAAAGTTCTAAGCATATGATAATGTGATATGATTTAAAAGATCACCTTGACTATTATGAGAAGGATAGATTCTGTGGGAGAAAGGATTGAAGCAAAAATGCCAGATAGGTGGCTTATAAAATAATCAGAGTACTATGGATCTGGTTTTTAGCAGAAACACTCATGTATAGACAATTTATGTAGAATGTCAGAGGCCTGGTATGTTAATTTTTACATACTTTCTGTAGCCCTGAGAAATGGTTCTGGACTTAAAAGCTTGACAGAGGAATAAGGAACTATCTTGACAACAAATTTAACTTTGAAATACCATTTTGAGAAGTTACACACACTTCAAATATACAAAAATGTAGAAAAGGAAATAACAAAAATATAACACTTATGTACTCATCACTTAACTTTGTCAAATCTTAACATTTTGCCCAATTTCTTCCCATTTTTTTTGCAAAGAAAAATTTAGAAATACCACTGAAGTCAGTTGTGTACCCTTCCTTGATTCCATTTACTTTGTTCCTGTCTGCATCTGAAGGAAATCTTTTCCCTCATTTTAAGTATTTACCATTTTTCTGCATATAACTGTGTATAAATACCTGGAGAAGGAAATGGCAACCCACTCCAGTATTCTTGCCTGGAAAAAATCCCATGGACAGAGGAGCCTGGAGGGCTGCAGTCCATGAGGTTGCAGAGAGTTGGACACAACTGAGCACTTGTTAGCAGCATATATAAATAATATATGATATTGTTTTTGCTTTTTTTCCCAAACAGCTTTCTTGAGGTATAATTGACATTTGATAAAACACACCATGAGACCATCACCACAATCAAGATACCGTGAACCCTTCACCACAGTCCAGATAACAAAAATATATCCATTGCTTCCAAAAGTTTCCTTATACTCCCCTGGTAACCCTCTTTCTGATTTCCTCTTCCTCCATCCTCCCACATGCACATATACTCCTACTGCCCGAGCAACCACTGACCTCCTTTCTGTCACTATGCATTAGTTTGAATTTTCTAGAATGTGCTATAAATAGAAGCATATAGTATATACTTCTTTTTTGTCTGGTTTCTTTCACTTTCACTTTGCATGTATATTTTGAAGTTCATCCATGTTGTATTGTGTATCAGTGCTTCACCACTTTTGTTTTTATTTTCAATTATATATCTTTATTAACAAAAGATAAATAAAATACAAAATAGACACTAATACCAGATTTTATGTTGAACCAGCCTATATTAAGGTAGGAATATGAAAACATAAAATTTGACATTCTTAAAGTAGGTAAGAATTAGATGTTTGCATCATTGTTTTAATTTCATACTGGTCTGAATTTAGATTCAGTGTATATCCACAGTACTTGACAGTTTGATTTAATTACTTTCTCATCAGCAGTATTTCTGAGATGTTAACTTAATGCAATATTCTAGTGGGTTTTGGTAGTTTGGAAAAGCCAGTGAACTGTTCAGAGTCAATGTACTTGTGTCAGGGGTTTTAAACAGGCTATTTTCACTGATCCCATTCTGTCAGTATTATCTTCACAATGTTATTAGAAGAAGCTAAAAAATCATGTCATTCTCAGTTACTAATAGCTCTACAGGCTATACTTGTAATATTTTGAAGAAACCTTCAACTTCAGGTTTCACTTTTTGCAAATTTTACCAAGAGACACCTGCTGGCTATAAAAATTAGGTACAACAGATACTTTACAATCTTTAAAAACTCTAATATTCATGATTGTTACATAAAGACAGTCACAATTAAAATAGCAATTAGTATCACAAACCATATACTCTGTGATAAAGGAGAGCATTTTGGTGTCTGAATACCCCCGTCCAGAATTGTAAAAGACCTAGGACTGATCAAGTCAACACTGACTCAAGGATGAAAAACTTTTTTCCTCATTCAAAGGCTAACACATTTAGTTCTGAGTATAAGATACAAGGAAATGTTTTGAAAATCAAAATTTTATAACCAAGTGGAAAACAGAATTGTTACTACACAGATTGACATCAGGGATAAAGTTATTCACATGTTCTGCAGATTTCCTTCCAGTAACCCAAAGCTCAAGATAGGTTATCAGCTTCAGATCAGAAAAATCTGAGAAGGCAAAAAGAAATGATTATCAAATAACTACAGTTATAGTTACTACTAATTAAAAAAAAATGAAGTCCTTGTTTCAAGAAAGAGTAACTAATTGCCTTCACGATGTGTCCTAACAGTACATAAAGGGCCATAAAAACTGAGGAAATAAAGTTTGAAACAATAAATAAATGTTGAGAAGATATTCATAATAGGTGGAGAACTAAGACCATTTCCCACATCACTAATATAAAATCTCAAATAAAATCTTAATCTGCACTTAATGTACCACTTTATTTCTTCTTCTTTGTTCTTCACTGTGTAAAGGAAAGAATTTACTATGAGACTTCTGGATGCTTTATTAAAGTCAGGCAGTCTCTTGCTTCCTGACTTTAACGAGAATAGATATGGATTTTTCCATCTATAATCAACAGCAAGAATCTAAAAGAATGTGTCAGCAGAGTCTATCTTGGGTCACCGTCAGTGACGATGACCTGTCCAAGGAAGGAGGCCATGGGGTCATCTGGCCTCTGACGTTTGATTCTATAGGCCTCCATTTCCTCTTCATTGGGTTTCTGAGTTTCATATATGCTGTTGTAAGGTCACTTCCTCTCATCAATCTGCATGATCTCCTTGACGTGAAGAAGATGGGCCTCCTCTGCATTCAGTGCCTTTTTTTCTTCTTTTTCTCCTCTATTAATTTTTCCTGATGCATCTCCATGAGGGTTTGAGGGTTTTTTCACAGATTCTTCTCCAGTTGCATCATTTATAATACATTCCTCTGAATTAGCAATCTCATTCCCAGCTTCTGAAGTACAATAGGAATACTTGAAAACAGAATGACAGCATTTGTATCCCCATCAGCCTTTTTTCCAGTAAGATCCCCAGATATGTGTATGATTGTTGATCTTCAGATCTTCCTTGTACTTGGAGCAGGTGACAGCCACTCCTGTCTTTTGATGACTGTCCAATATCTTGAGTATTCCACATAGTTTTCAGTCTGAGCTAAAAGCAATTTGGCTGGAGGAGCATCCAAGCGTTCTTGACTGCCGTACTTTTCCAGGATGCTTTCTTTCTGCTGTTCTTTGAAGGCTTCTTTCTTGACTGTGAAGGACTCATACAGTAGCTCTGCTTTTGTAGGATATGCTTGTAGATGCACTTCACACCCCTTGTCTTAGGCTTCCCAAGCAAACAGTTGAGTCTGAGCCATTGAAATGGTATCACCTGTGTATCTAATGAACTTACCCCTGCATAGCTGACTTCATCTGGATTCTTTCCTGCATTCACATAGGGATTCTCTCTCATTGCTCCAGTTTTGGGATCACAGTAAGCAGAATTTGGATCTAAATTCCACAAATATTTTGCAATATTTTCTCAAATCCTGAGATTCTGACAGTAATTCATCTCTAGTCAAAATTCTGTCCAGGCGTGTCAATATCATCTGCATATTTATCTTCATCGTCATCTTCACTGTAATGATCTTTTTCCATCTGATAATTCATTTCTTCTTCTCCCCACTGATGTTTTAGAGAATTAGCCTGTTCCACTAATTTTCCTGAGGCTAATTCTTCTTGGAGGCTTTGGGCTTTCAGTGTTCACTTTGCTAGGTCAACTTTGGCATCAGTTCAGTTCAGTTGCTCAGTTGTGTCCACTTTTTGCAACCCCATGAACCACAGCACACCAGGCCTCCTTGTCTATCACCAACTCCCAGAGTCTACCCAAACCCCTGTCCATCTAGTCAGTGATGCCATCCAGCCATCTCATCCTCTGTCGTCCCCTCCCTCCCAGCATCAGGGTCTTTTCCAATGAGTCAACTCCTCGCATGAGGTGGCCAAAGTATTGGAGTTTCAGCTTCAGCATCAGTCCTTCCAATGAACACCCAGGACTGATCTCCTTTAGAATGGACTGGTTGGATCTCCTTGCAGGCCAAGGGACTCTCGAGTCTTCTCCAACACCACAGTTAAAAAGCATCCATTCTTCGGCGCTTAGCCTTCTTCACAGTCCAACTCTCACATCCATACATGACCACTGGAAAATCCATAGCCTTGACTAGACGGATCTTTGTTGGCAAAGTAATATCTCTGCTTTTCAATATACTGTCTAGGTTGGTCATAACTTTCCTTCCAAGGAGTAAGCGTCTTTTAATTTCATGGCTGCAATCACCATTTGCAGTGATTTTGGAGCCCCCAAAATAAACTCTTATATTCTGGATTGTTGCCATTCCACCAATCCCTCTTCCCATCGTAGTCAAACATCAGCTGAGGCTTGACATGTTCATCTGGAGCTATATTAGTCTCCGTAAATTTTGCTCCAACTCACCTAGGTCTCTCAAAACAGTCTTTTTTTTGTGTGTCATGGCTCTACAGTTTTCACATGCTCCTTTTTGATATTTAGTAGTTATGGAACTCTCTTTTACACCCCTCTTATACCATTCTCCAGATGGGCCTATACTACTTTTGTTTCCCTGGCTGTGGTCTCTGGTGTTTTAAAGTAGGCATTTTTGATGGATCAACATAGTCCAACCAGTCCATCCTAAGGGAGATCAGTCCTGGCACTGAAGAAATATACTGAGGAATATGAGGATTGATGTCTTTTCCTTCTTCATCAACTTCTGCAGGGGCATTGCCCAATTTTCACTGTTTTTCTAGATCCTTTTTCTTTCTCCAGTCCTCTTTTATCTATTCATCTGTTGATGGACATTTGGGTATTTCTAGTTTTTGGCTACTACAAATAAGTCTACTGTGAATGTTTGAATATAATACTTTATGCAAAGAATTTCATTTCTCTTGGATAAATACTTATGAATAGAATGACTGGGTCATAGTTTTTACCTTTTTAAGAACTGCCAGCTGTTTTCCAAAATAATTGTAGCATTTTAAACTCCTGCCAGTTCCTTCATATGCTTGCCAACACTTGTTATGGTTAACTTTTTAAATTTTAGCCACTTTTTTTAGGTCTGTAGTGAAATCTCATTGTCATTTTAATTTCATTTGATTAATGATGTTTACATTGTAAATTTCTTAAGTAGTAGAATCTTACTTGAAGATAAACTATAATCAGTATACTATAAGCTCTAAAATAACAAAGTTATAGCTAGCAAGACAAGAAAGAAGATAAATGGAATGAAAAATACTGAGTTAATTCAATACATCTAGTCAAGGCTATGGTTTTTCCAGTGGTCATGTATGGATGTGAGAGTTGGGCTATAAAGAAAGCTGGGTGCTGAAGAATTGATGCTTTTGAACTGTGGTGTGGGAGAAGACTCCTGAGAGTCCCTTGGACTGCAAGGAGATCCAACCAGTCCATCCTAAAGGAGATCAGTCATGGGTGTTCATTGGAGGGACTGATGTTGAAGCTGAAACTCCAGTACTTTGGCTACCTGATGTGAAAAGCTGACTCATTGGAAAAGACCCTGATGCTGGGAAAGATTGAGGGCAAGAGGAGACGGAGACGACAGGATGAGTTGGCTGGATGGCATCCCCGACTCGATGGACATGGGTTTGAGTGAACTCTGGGAGTTGGTGATGGACAAGGAGGCCTGGCGTGCTGCAGTTCATGGGGTCTCAAGGAGTCAGACACAACTGAGCGACTGAACTGAACTGAACTGAATTCAGTACAAAACAGAAACTGAATCTCCATACTGTTCTCCATAGTGGCTATGCCAATTTACATTCCCACTAACAGTGTAGGCAAGTTCTCTTTTCTCCACATCCTCTCTAGCATTTAATGTTTGTAGATTTTTAAATAATGGCCTCCCCTCCCAGTCTTTATGCTGCTGTTGTCATATATTTTACTTATACTGATACATGTGTTATTTATTTCATAATGTTTAAACGGTTATCTTTTTCAGATGATTTAGATATTAAGTGGGGGTAGGGAATCTTATTTATTTACTTCTGTTATTTCCATTTTTTGCGTGCTTAATGCCTTTATGTAAACCCATATTTTTATTTCATTTTTATATAAATTTATTTATTTTTATTGGAGGCTAATTACTTTAAAATATTGTATTGGTTTTGCCATACGTCAACATGAATCCCCATCCTGAACCCCCCTCCCACCTCCCTCCCCATGCCATCCCTCTGGGTCATCCCAGTGCACCAGCCCCGAGCATCCTGTATCATGCAAGTCTGGACTGGTGATTCGTTTCCCATATGATGTTATACATGTTTCAATACCATTCTTCCAAATAATCCCACCCTCGTCCTCTCCCACAGAGTCCAAAAGACTGTTCTACACATCTGTGTCTCTTTTACTGTCTCACATACAGGGTTATCATTTCCATCTTTCTAAATTCCATACATATGCGTTAGTATACTGTATTGGTGTTTTTCTTTCTGGCTTACTTTACTCTGTATTCAAATGTATTCTTTTTAATGGCTGAATAATACTCCATTGTGTATATGTACCACAGCTTTCTTATCCATTCATCTGCTGATGGACATCTAGGTTGCTTCCATGTCCTGGCTATTATAAACAGTGCTGCAATGAACATTGAGGTACACCTGTCTCTTTCAATTCTGGTTTCCTCGGTGTGTATGCCCAGCAGTGGGATTGCTGGGTCATATGGCAGTTCTGTTTGCAGCTTTTTAAGGAATCTCCACACTGTTCTCCATAGTGGCTGTACTAGTTTGCATTCCCACTAACAGTGTAAGAGGATTCCCTTTTCTCCACACCCTCTCCAGCATTTATTGCTTGTAGACTTTTGGATTGCAGCCATTCTGACTGGCGTGAAATGGTACCTTATTGTGGTTTTGATTTGCATTTCTCTGATAATGAGTGATGTTGAGTATCTTTTCATGTGTTTTTTAGCCCTCTGTATGTCTTCTTTGGAGAAATGTCTGTTTAGGTCTTTGGCCCATTGTTTGATTGGGTCATTTGTTTTTCTGGAATTGAGCTGCATAAGCTGCTTGTATATTTTTGAGATTAATTCTTTGTCCATTGCTTCATTTGCTATTATTTTCTCCCATTCTGAAGGCTGTCTTTTCACCTTGCTTTATAGTTTCCTTTGTTGTGCAGAAGCTTTTAATTTTAATTAGATCCCATTTGTTTATCTTTGCTTTTATTTCCAGTATTCTGGGAGGTGGATCATAGAGGATCCTGCTGTGATTTATGTCGGAGAGTGTTTTGCTTATGTTCTCCTCTAGGAGTTTTATAGTTTCTGGTCTTACATTTAGATCTTTAATCCATTTTGAGTTTATTTTTGTGTATGGTGTTAGAAAGTGTTCTAGTTTCTTTCTTTTACAAGTGGTTGACCAATTTTCCCAGCACTACTTGTTAAAGAGATTGTCTTTTCTCCATTGTATATGCTTGCCTCCGTTGTCAAAGATAAGGTGTCCATAGGTGCGTNGATCTTTAATCCATTTTGAGTTTATTTTTGTGTATGGTGTTAGAAAGTGTTCTAGTTTCATTCTTTTGCTAATATTTTAATTAAATATGTTATATCTCTAGATCAAGTTGGGAAGAACTGACTTTTGACAATATTGAATCTTCTTATCCACAGATTTATTTTCCCATGGGACATCTTTCCATTTATGTAGTCTTCTTTGATATCTTTTGTCAGTGACTTATAATTTTCCTCATAGGAACTGTTAGTTTTTTAGTAAGAAGTGTTACTTACTCAATAAGTTTAGTTTGCCCCTGTGACCATAAACAGCCTTGTGAAAAGAAGCCTACATCTTTCTTGTGTAAAGCTTGGGAAGTACTTCGAAGTGGCTGGGTTAGGTAGACTGCTTTTGCTTACTGACTTATATTTTCATAGCATTAATGTCTTAAATTGATAAAGACTTTTGCTCATATTTTAGAGTTTATTTATTATAATCCTTACCAAGATTCAAGAGAAATATCATAATTTTGGATTTTCCAGATCATGAAATATTGAGTAATCACCACCCTTTTTGTTTTAACCCTATTTGCAGTGTATTTCACTGAGAAATGATCAGAATTTATACCTACTTCTGAAACAGACAGTAGCTTTGAGTTTCATTATCTATTTTAGAAAGAGTGTACCTGATACTCTTTCTCATAATGCAGACTTTTATTTACTACTCCCAGCCCATGTTTCCTGCTGCTTCAGTTTACCATTTGTGGTTTAGAAGAAAATGATTAAATGTGTATCAAGAACTCTGAAACTTATTTGATACATGACATGATACCATAATTTTAAAAAATAGAATTTTCTGTATAAAATCAATAAGTTTCAGAGGTATAGTTTCTGCTTATATTTTTTAAATAATAGGCACATAAATTATTTTAGATATAAACTTTCCTTTTCCAGATTATTAATTTTTTTCCAATTTTTAATAGGCATTCTCTACTTAAGATATTACCTGCTCTAAGAATCCTCAATGGTGAAATGCTAACCTCTTATTCAGAAAGTCACACTGAAGAACACTATCACCTAGAATTAGAGCATTTCCTGGAACATTGTCAGTCCCAAATTAGAGAATTTAACTTACTAAGTGAAAAATATATTACTGGAGACAGGTAAGACTGTTATCTTCTTGTAATTAAAAGATATAGTGCAATTTATACATGGCATTTAAATTTTTTCTGATCAGTACAGTGCTACTTTTTTGGACTTGTACAGTGTGTTTTAGGAATATTTTCCTCTTTAAAAAAGAAATTTATGAGTATCATCTTTTATTATTTGAAATGTATTAATCTGTATTTTGAGCATATTTTAAAGGCTAAAATTAGATCAAAATAAAAGCATGAAGAGAGCTTCACAACAATATACAAACATTCATTCAGTTGTTGATTCAATTGTTCAGTCATACATTTATTCATCAATTATTGATGGACAAGACACATAAGAAGATAACTATTACATTTTAGCTTGAAAGAATTCATGATTTCATTAAGAGAAAATTAGCTAAATAAGTCATTACAATGGAACAGTCAAGTTTTATAAAGCATATAATATTTATTATGTGTCTATTATAAACAGAATAATATTACACATATTTTTATGTATTAGGTTATTATGGATGCATAGTGGAGAAAAGCAGTCAAGACATGCACGTATTCAGAGGATGGAGGCTGAGAACAGAGTCCTAAAATTATATCAAAGAGAGAGAACTCCTATCCTCCAGCCTGAATTCTGAATTCAGTTCAATTCAGTCGCTCAGTCATGTCTGACTCTTTGTGACCCCATGGACTGCAGCACGACAGGCTTCTCTGTCTATTACCAACTTCTGGAGCTTACTCAAACCCATGTGAATCAAGTCAGTGATGCCATCAACCATCCTATCCTCTGTCATCTCCTTCTCCTCCTGGCTTCAATCTTTCCCAGCATCAGGGTATTTTCTAGTGAGTCAGTTTTTCACATCAGGTGGCCAAAGTATTGCCATTTCAGCTTCAGCATCAGTCCTTCCAATGAATATTCAGGGCTGATTTCCTTTATGATGGACTAGTTTGATCTCCTTGCAGTCCAAGGGACTCTCAAGAGTTATNTTCTCCTCCTGGCTTCAATCTTTCCCAGCATCAGGGTATTTTCTAGTGAGTCAGTTTTTCACATCAGGTGGCCAAAGTATTGCCATTTCAGCTTCAGCATCAGTCCTTCCAATGAATATTCAGGGCTGATTTCCTTTATGATGGACTAGTTTGATCTCCTTGCAGTCCAAGGGACTCTCAAGAGTTATCTCCAACACCATAGTTTAAAAGCATCAATTCTTCAGCACTCAGCTTTCTTTATAGTCCAACTCTCACATCCATATGTGACTCCTGGAAAAACCACAGCTTTGGCTAGACATACCTTAGTTGACAAAGTAATGTCTCTGCTTTTTAATATGCTGTCTAAGTTGGTCATAACTTTTCTTCCAAGGAACAAGCCTCTTTTAATTTCATGGCTACAAGCACCATCTGCAGTGATTTTCAAACCCCCCCAAAATAAAGTCTGTCACTGTTTCCATTGTTTCCCCATCTCTTCCCTTTGCCATGTAGGGAAGAGATTCATGATACATGAATCCTGAATGTATTACTGTAAATGAATTGCAGTTGATATATTAAAACTCTATTTTATAGTTTATACTACTCCAAAAAACACAAATGAAAAAGAAAAATTATTTTATATTTTCATATGATGTCTGCATCATAAATGGAACAATGAAATGTGCTTCCAACTGTCTAACTTAACTACTAAATTACATATTAAATTAAATTTGCTATTTATACTTTCATACTGTTCATCCTATGTAATAGTTGGTTTTTTGTATTTAAGTGGTTTTTTTTAATATAGTCTATTCACATTATAAGCAAATCTTACAGCTTTAAAAGTAATTCCAATTGTTATGGATAGTATACTTTTAATAAATAGCTTATTTTACATTTGTATTTTTATAAATCTAAATAGACCATTCAGGTATGACCTAAATCAAATCCCTTATGATTATACAGTGGAAGTGAGAAATATATTTAAGGGCCTAGATCTGGTAGATAGAGTGCCTGATGAACTATGGAATGAGGTTTGTGACATTGTACAGGAGACAGGGATCAAGACCCTCCCCATGGAAAAGATATGCAAAAAAGCAAAATGGCTCTGTGGGGAGGCCTTACGAATAGCTGTGAAAAGAAGAGAGGTGAAGAACAAAGGAGAAAAAGAAAGATATAAGCATCTGGATGCAGAATTCCAAAGAATAGCAAGAAGAGATAAGAAAGCCTTCCTCAGCGATCAATGCAAAGAAATAGAGGAAAACAACAGAATGGGAAAGACTAGAGATCTCTTCTAGAAAATTAGAGATACCAAGGGAACATTTCATGCAAAGATGGGCTCAGTAAAGGACAGAAAGGGTATGGACCTAACAGAAGCAGAAAGTATTAAGAAGAGGTGGTAAGAATACACAGAAGAACTATACAAAAAAGATCTTCATGACGAAGATAATCATTATGGTGTGATCACTCATCTAAAGCCAGACATCCTGGAATATGAAGTCAAGTGGGCCTTAGCATCACTAAGAACAAAGCTAGTGGAGGGGATGGAATTCCAGTTGAGCTAATTCAGATCCTGGAATATGATGCTGTGAACGTGCTGCACTCAAAATGCCAGCAAATTTGGAAAACTCAGCAGTGGCCACAGGACTGGAAAAGGTCAGTTTTCATTCCGATCCCGAAGAAAGGCAATGTCTAAGAATGTTCAAACTACCGCACAATTGCACTCATCTCACATGCTAGTAAAACTGAAGTCGCTCAGTCATGTCCAACTCTTTGCGACCCCATGGACTGTAGCCTGCCAGGCTCCTCCATCCATGGAATTTTCCAGGCAAGAATACCGGAATGGGTTGCCATTTTCTTCTCCAGGGAATCTTCCCAACCCAGGGATTGAACCCAGGTCTCCCACATTGTAGGCAGATGCTTTTAACGTCTGAGCCATCAGGCTAGTAAAGTAATGCTCAAAATTCTCCAAGCCAGGCTTCAGCAATATGTGAACCGTGAACTTCCAGNATCTTACCTACTCTGATGCACTATCCACACACTAGCAAGTATAACCTTTTAGAAAATCACACGTTTAAAATAGCAGCAAAGTAACAAGAATACTTACAGATCTACTATCCATTTTACTGTGCACGCTTCAGATAAGCAGATGACAGATGATTACTGGTAAAGAAACAGATGATAGATACATGAAAGATATAGTGGATAAATCGATGGATGATAAGATAGGATTGTGAAATAGTTAAGGTATACACAAATCATAAAAATAACATAATAAACATCTACAGGTCCTCAGCTTAAAAAATATTATTTTATGAAGCCCCAAAGCATGTCTCTTCCATCCTCTTCCCTTCCTTTTCCCCAGAGATAACACTGTCTTGAAATCTGGTATTTATCCTTCCTGTGCACATTACTATGACTACTTGTGCATGTATGAATACACATTATGTAGAAGAGCTGTTTCTTTTTTCAAACTTTACAAAAATGCACCTCACTAGGAAACTTGATTTTTTTCTGCTTCATGTGATGATTTTGAAGTGTAACTGTGCATCTGTAGTTCACTCATTTGAGCAACGTGTGGTAAATATTCTACTGTAAACTAACAACATTTACGTTTTTTGTTAATGGATATTCAACTCATTTTCAGTCTTTCCTATGACAAGCAATGTTGCCAAGAACATTTTTTTTTAAACCTGTGTTAGCAAAATCTCCCCAGGATGTATAAACAGTGTGAAGGGTATGACCACTATTGACATTGTTGAATCATGCTAAATTCTACTTCCACCAACATAAATGAGAGTTCATATAGTTCCATACTTTCATCAACTTACTGAATTGTCAAAGTGGGTTTTAATTCTTCCAATTTAATAGCTATTAAATGGAGTTCTCCAAATAATAAGTGAAATTGAGGATATGTTTATGGGTCTGGGTTATGCTTCCATTTCTGTCCCGTCTTCCTCTCCTATGTTCATTCATTTGTTGTATCATTACTTTTCTCTTATTTATATGTAGAAATCCTTTCTTAATTCTAGATCCCAACTTTTCATTAGATGCATTTCAAATACTTTTAGATATTTCAGATATTTGCTCTCATGTATGGCTTATATTTTAATTTTTATGGTGTCTCTTGATGACCAGAAACTTCTGATTTGAATATAGTCAAGATTTTAGTAATTTCCTTTAAGATTTATGCTGTTTTGAAACTTAACTCATTTCTCAGTTCAAACTCATAAAATTAATTATTTCACCCACCTAATTATTTATGCAGGGTGAAATAGGAATCTAACTGTCTTCATCAGGAAAACTAATTTTCCAGACTGTTTACATACTTGGTCACTCTTTCCCAATAATTTTAATGAGACCTCTGGAACATAAGTATTTAAGTATTCACATAGGTGCTTTCAGCTCCCTAAAAAATCCCAATTTTCTATTTGCCTATCTCAAGCAATACAACATAATCACAATCATTATGCTGGGAAGCAAGTTAGGTAAGGTCTATTTTCCATTAACAAAAAATTGTCTGAGCTATTTTTGGTCTTTTGTAAATTCACTCATTTTATGAAGAGCTATTAAAGACCCTAATAAATATTAAATATTTTAAAGGTTCAGTAAACACTAAACAGACAATATAAAATCTTTCTGGAATTGAGCCNTTTTAAGGAATCTCCACACTGTTCTCCATAGTGGCTGTACTAGTTCACATTCCCACCAACAGTGTAAGACGATTCCCTTTTTTCCACACCCTCTCTAGCATTTATTGTTTATAGACTTTTGGATCGCAGCCATTCTAACTGGTGTGAAATGGTACCTCATTATGGTTTTGACTTGCATTTCTCTGATAATGTGAGTGAGTGATGTTGAGTATCTTTTCATGTGTTTGTTAGCCATCCATATGTCTTCTGTGGAGAAATGTCTATTTAGTTCTTTGGCCCATTTTTTGACTGGGTCGTTTATTTTTCTGGAATTGAGCTGCAGGAGTTGCTTCTATGTTTTTGAGATTAGTTGTTTGTCAGATGCTTCATTTGCTATTATTTTCTCCCATTCTGAAGGCTGTTTTTTCACCTTGCTTATAGTTTCCTTTGTTGTACAGAAGCTTTTAATTTTAATTGGGTCCCATTTGTTTATTTTTGCTTTTATTTCCAATATTCTGGGAGGTGGGTCATAAAGGATCCTGCTGTGATTTATGTCAGAGAGTGTTTTCCCCCNTTATAGTTTCCTTTGTTGTGCAGAAGCTTTTAATTTTAATTAGATCCCATTTGTTTATTTTTGCTTTTATTTCCAGTATTCTGGGAGGTGGATCATAGAGGATCCTGCTGTGATTTATGTCGGAGAGTGTTTTGCCTATGTTCTCCTTTAGGAATTTTACAGTTTCTGATCTTACATTTAGATCTTTAATCCACTTTGAGTTTATTTTTGTGTATGATATTAGAAAGTGATCTAGTTTCATTCTTTTACACGTGGTTGACCAGTTTTCCCAGCACCACTTAAAAGAGATTGTCTTTAATCCACTGTATATTCTTGCCTCCTTTGTCAAAGATAAGGTGCCATAGGTGCATGGATTTATCTCTGGGCTTTCTATTTTATTCCATTGATCTATATTTATGTCTTTGTGCCAATACCATACTGTCTTGATGACTGTGGCTTTGTAGTGGAGCCTGAAGTCAGGCAGGTTGATTCCTCCAGTTCNAAGGCCTTCTCTGCATCTATTGAGAGAATCATATGGCTTTTATTTTTCAATTTATTAATGTGGTGTATTACATTTGATTTGCGGATATTGAAGAATTCTTGCATCTGTCTCTTATACCCATTTAGATGTGTATAAGAGACAGGTCCATAGGTGCGTGGATTTATCTCTGGGCTTTCTGTTTTGTTCCATTGATCTATATTTCTGTCTTTGTGCCAGTACCATCCTGTCTTGATGACTGTGGCTTTGTAGTAGAGCCTGAAGTCAGGCAGGTTGATTCCTCCAGTTCCATTCTTCTTTCTCAAGATTGCTTTGGCTATTTGAAGTTTTTTGTATTTCTATACAAATTGTGAAATTATTTGTTCCAGCTCTGTGAAAAATACCATTGGTAGCTTGATAGGGATTGCATTGAATCTATAGATTGCTTTGGGTAGTATACTCATTTTCACTATATTGATTCTTCCGATCCGTAAACATGGTATATTTCTCCATCTGTTAGTATCTTCCTTGATTTCTTTCATCAGTGTTTTATAGTTTTCTATATATAGGTCTTTAGTTTCTTTAGGTAGATATATTCCTAAGTATTTTATTCATTTCGATGCAATGGTGAATGGAATTGTTTCCTTAATTTCTCTTTCTATTTTCCCATTATTAGTGTGTAGGAATGCAAGGGATTTTGTTGATTTTATATCCTGCAACATTACTATATTCATTGATGAGCTCTAGTAATTTTCTGGTGGAGTTTTTAGGGTTTTCTGTGTAGAATATCATGTCATCTGCAAACAGTGAGAGTTTTACTTCTTCTTTTCCAATCTGGATTCCTTTTCTGCTCTGATTGCTGTGGCCAAAACTAAACCCATATTTTTATATGGTATAATCTTCCTTTTGCCTGAAAGTCTTCCTTTAACATTTTTTAGAGTGCAGTTTTGCTGTTGTTAAATTCCTTTGTGTATATATCTGAAGAGTCTTCATCTGGCCTTTGTTTTCAAAAGGAATTTTGCTCTATATAGAATTCTGCATTGTGTTTTTCCTTCAGTACTTCAAAGATGTCGTTCAACTGTCTTTTCAGTTGCATTGTTTCCAATGAGAAATCTGTTTTATTTTTATCTTTATTCCTCTATGTGTAGTATGTGTCTTTTCTCTTGGTACTTTTATAGCATTCATTTTATCAGTGGTTTTGAACACTTTGATTATAATGAGCCTTGGTAGAGTTTTCTTCATTTTTCTTGTGCTTCAAATTTGTTGAGCTTCTTGCATCTCCTTGTTTATTGTTTGCATCAAATTTGGAAATTTTTTGGCCATTATATCTTAAAATAGTTTTTTGTGCCTTCTTATCTCTGTTCTTCTTCAGGGACTCTAATTATATATATACTGTGCTACTTGAAGTTAGCTCACAGCTCACTGATGCTCTTTTAAATTTTTTGCATCCTCTTTGTGTTTCATTTTATATATTTTTTATTTCTGTGCCTTCATGTTCACTAGTATTATTAGCAGCCTTGTCTAATCTACTGTTAATCCATTCAGTGTATTTTTCATCTCTTATAATTTTCTACTCTAGAATTTTGATTTGGGTTTAATATCTTCCATTTCTCTACTTAACTTTTTAAACATATGGCATACAATTATGATACTTTTTATATGCTTCTCTGCTAATTGTAATTTCTGAGTCAGTTTCACCTGATTATTATCTTCTTTATTGGCCATATTTTTCTCCCTCTTTGTATGTATATTAGTAGTCTTTGCTTGGGTTACCTTTGTATGACTGGATGTTAGATAATTTTATATTCCTGTAACTCCTCTGAGCTTTGTTATGGCACATAGTTAGGTTACTTGGAAAGAGTTTGATCCTTTTGGATCAAAAGGATCCTTACTTTATGATCTGTTATAAGCTCTATTGGAACAATGCTTGGTCTAGGGCTACTTATTTTCCCATGACTGAAGTAAAAACCTTTCTGGGTATTCTACCCAATGCCCTATGAATTAAGAGTTTTTCCAGTTTATCTGGTGGGACACTTTGCAGCTTTGAATGAGTGCTGAGCACTGTTCCTTCTAATCTTTTTAGATGGTATTTTTCTCTAGCCTTGGATGGTTTTCCCACATACATGTTCTAATCAGTTCTTTGCCAAATGCTTGAGGGTTACCCTTCTTCATATCTCCAGCATTCTTTTTCTGTACAGCTCTTTCCTCTTCAGTACTCTGTTTGACAAACTCTGCAGAGACAGAAGTCCATCTGTTATTATGTTTGTTCGACAAACTCTGTAGAGACAAAAGTCTGTCTGATATTATGTTTTGAAACTTCAGGTATTGGGGTTGGCCAAACCAAAAGGTTTAACGGTTTTATTCTTTGGAATAAATCATTAAGAATAAGAAAGATTTTGTGATCAAATTTTGAAACTAAATGAAAAGTTGAAGTTGTTACTACTCTAATAATTCAATGAAGAACATTAACTTGGCTTTTATAGAAACTTGATCAGCAGTGATGATGCAGAGCTTGTTGAGAACACAGATTTATGGAACTCACTTTAAAGATTCTGATTCAGTAGATGTCAGACCACATTTGGAAAGAAACTGCTCTACAGAGAGTCTGTCCCAGTTCCATAGGTAGTGTAAATACAAAGAAAGTCAGGCATGGAACTGGTAGAAGTAAAATATGGCTTTCATGATTTTATTACTACTAAAAGAAATACAGGATACTTGAGCTACTTTTTAATTTTTTTAAGGAAAAATTACAAAGGAAAAGCAGTAGAAAAGCGAGAGAATGAGGAAGATATAGGGAGAAATGAGGATACTAAATAAAAGCTAGGAAAAAAAGAAAATATTAGACAGAAGCAAGGCCAGGTATCTTAAGGGAGAGAAAGAAGAGTAGACTCTAAAATGAATGCGATTAGGAGATAAATTCTTTTAGGTTACTATGAGTTTAGAGGAATTTAAGCTTAAATTTTGACTTGAAATATTTGTCAGCTGATTAGTCAGGATTTAGGATTCTTGCCCACCCCTGCCCTTTTTTAAAAATACATTTAGTGTCTATGCTTCTACTCTGATTGGAATAGGTACTGTAGAATCTCAGGGAGGAAATTAAATCTGAGGCACCATTGCTTGTAAGATAGACCAGTATTTTCCTATAAGAGGGATAAAGTGCTGCCAGTTAAATATGCTTTAAAAAAAAAAAAAAAAAAAAAAACAACCATCTCTTTTTAAGATATATTCCGGTTTCAGAGATGTTGGAAAGATGTGCCCTAAGATTGATGAAATACAGTATTTCCACTTTACCTTTATCTTTTTCTGATTTAATTCTCTTTTTTAATATTAGTCATCAAGAATGGCTCAAATCTCACCTCTGTCATGAAGCCTGTGTAGATCCTTACAGTGAGATGTTTCAGGTTTCCTTTCAGCATGTTTCTTATGCCCCTTTCAGTTTTGAATACTCTTCTTAATGGAGAATCAAAAGCAAAATAGGAGTTAAGTAGTTTTGCTTTCTCTGTATCATCTGCTAACATTATACCATCTGCCCCAAGCAGTAGGCCTAAACCTTCTTTCTTGTTCCTCTTGTTCTACATGTTTTTTAAATCTTTTTTATCGTTCTTAACAGTTTTCACCAGCCTCCGCTCATTCTGGGCTCTTACATACATGCCTCTTCTCCTTTCACATCACTCGTTTGTGTTCATCCTTATTCACATGCCTTTCTTTTCATTCTTTTTTTTTAAACAACTGTATTAAAATTATGAACTTACAGTACACTTTACCCAGTCATATTGGATTTTTAAAGATGTCCCCCTTAACATTTTCCCTTCACCCATAGTAACAGAATTCTTAAAGTTTGACACTGTATTTTTGGCTGGGGATATAACATTGTACAAAATCTATAGAAGAGGGAGAATATGTCACAGGCAAATGCTCATTAGCTGCAGAAACTTCTTAAAGCTTCTCCAAACTAATATTACCTAACATACTTCTGTGAACCATGTAGCATTTAACCAAGCTTTGTAACTGTAGTATAGAAAAGAATCACACAGCCAGGAGATGATATGAGGTGAACAATATTGTTCCAAGGCTTGAGAACTGGACCTAATCCTAATCCTGCCACTGTGTTCAACTGGACTCTGGTTTCTTACTGTAAAATTGTGAGGTTGACTGGATGATCTTATAAGCCCCTTAGAGTTCTATGATTTTTACATACAAAATGCTTAATATCATATATCTTTAGTTTTTCCAGTTCACATTGGAATGGTAAGAGTGGATATAAAAGAAATATAAAGTCATGATAGGACTTTTTGATTCACCCAGAAAATCTTACAAGATGCTTTGGTATAGCTAAACTTTTTTTTTTTTCAGGATTGGCTTTAATTTTAATATAGTGCAATAGATACTTTAGATTGCATTAAGGTGCCATATAACTAGGAATTATGTTTATAGTTTAATGGAAAGATTGCTGACTTATAAGAATACCTGGATTTTAACCTCAGCTTTGCTGGTAGATAATTAAATCCTGAACAAATTTTGTTTTGATTTCTCTGTGTGTAATAATGTGAAATGTAATTATATGGACTCTATCACCCCACTGAAAGTAGGCACTTGAAACATTAAAGGAATCAATACTTTTTGTTCTGTTTACTGTGCAGAATTTGCATTTGTGTCTGTGAAAGTACATTAGGGGAAAATAATTTAAAATATATGAATATAGATCTGCAGTTTTAAAATAAGCATCATATATAGATCATTCCAGTATTCTTGGCTGGGAAATTCCATGGACAGAGGAGCCTGGCAGGCTATAGTCCATGGAGTTGCAAAGAGTCAGGCACAATTGAGCCTACTGAGCACACATGCACAAATAGATCATTCTTACAAGTTCTGTTTAATTGTAAAAGAAAAATTGGATTTTATGTTTTCCAAGTATAGACCATTGAAAAAGATTAAAAGCTCCCTGGTTTATTTTATGAAGGTAGCACAGCCTGTTAGAGTAAATTTAAACCTAGTGAAGGTAGCACTTACCTGTTAGAGTAAGTTTAAACCTAGTAAAGTTAGTATAGACACACACACACTGGTCATGTGTGCATCTGTGCACACATATACACATTCACATACTCAACACGTACTAAAATTCCAAATAAAGTATTAGCAAATTGAACCCCAGTGTATTAAAAAATTGTATGTCTTGACCAGGGAGGGTCTATCTCAGAAATATTCAAATGGCCCTATACCATGAAATTTGCCCATAATTCATTATATCAACACATTAGAGAAAAATTTATGATTATGCCAATAGGTGATTTTTAAAAGAGAGAAAAGCATTTCATAAAAATCCAGCAACTTCACTCAGAAATTTAAATAAGAGAGAGAGATAACACATAGTACAGGCAGTATATGGGGAAATGGAAACTCAGACATTAGTGGTAATGTGAATTATTAAGCCTTTCAGGGGAAAACTGGTAATAGCTTTTGAAGTAAAAATGCATGTTATCCTTTGAATTCCTACAAAATATAGTATAATACTATAACTAGAATACTAATATATACTGTTGCTATTTATTAGGACTTATGTGCATGCATCCTCAGTCATGTCTGACTCTTTGCGACCCCATGGACTGTGCCTGCCCTGCCTCTCTGTCCTTGGGATTATCCTGGAAAGGATACTGGAATGGGTATCCATACCCTTCTTGAGGGGATCTTCCCGACTCAGGGATCCAACTCATGTCTCCTGCGATCAGGATTTATAGTCTAGGACATTTGTTTCATAGTTTGTAATAGCTAAAAACTGGAAACAACGTGAAAGACTGTTGATCATTGGAAGAGTGACTGAGTAAATTCCAGGGAAAACCGCTAAACCATTCAGGTATGACCTAAATCAAATCCCTTATGATTATACAGTGGAAGTGAGAAATAGATTTAAGGGCCTAGATCTGATAGATAGAGTGCCTGATGAACTAAGGAATGAGGTTCATGACATTGTACAGGAGACAGGGATCAAGACAATCCTCNAAAACCGCTAAACCATTCAGGTATGACCTAAATCAAATCCCTTATGATTATACAGTGGAAGTGAGAAATAGATTTAAGGGCCTAGATCTGATAGATAGAGTGCCTGATGAACTAAGGAATGAGGTTCATGACATTGTACAGGAGACAGGGATCAAGACAATCCTCATGGAAAAGAAATGCGCAAAAGCAAAATGGCTGTCTGGGGAAGCCTTACAAATAGCTGTGAAAAGAAGACAAGCGAAAAGCCACAGAGGAAAGGAAAGATATAAGCATCTGAATGCAGAGTTCCCAAGAATAACAAGAAGAGATAAAAAAGCCTTCTTCAGCGATCAATACAAAGAAATAGAGGAAAAGAACAGAATGGGAAAGACTAGAGATCTCGTCAAGAAAATTAGATACCAAGGGAACATTTCATGCAAAGATGGGCTCAATAAAGGACAGAAATGGTCTGGACCTAACAGAAGCAGAAGATATTAAGAAGNGGGAGGCCTGGCGTGCTGTGATTCATGGGGTCGCAAAGAGTCGGAGACGACTGAGCGACTGAACTGAACTGAACTGATGGAATATGGTACAGTCATTGACCAGGAAGGATATCCATTATGATATTGTTAAGGTGCAGTGTGAAAGTTTGTCAGTTATAGATTATTCTGCATAATCTACAATTCATTTTTTGTGAAAAGAGGGTCTATATATGCTAATATTTGTATGAGCAGAGAGAAGTATGCAGAAAGACTGGGTTAAAAGAAGTGGTAGGCTTGATGAAGTGAGGAAGTCATTGTTTTTCTTGATGTGTTTCTGCAGTGTTTCATTTTTTATGAAGAATATTTCTTACCTTTGTAATAATCACATTTAATGAAGGAAAAATGCTAAATTCAGAATATGAGTATATGAGTTCTAAAGAAGCTGGATTTGGCCAGAGATATAAAAAATAGAAAAGAACTAATTAATACTGTCTGCTCTAGAGAATACTTGTAATCATGTCCATTCAAAGCCATTATCACAGATTGGCTCTGAATGTAAAGATATTTTATATTAAGAGATGGTAGCTTTAATGATTTTTTTTTTTAAATAGCAACTCCGCTCCAATATCCGAGAAATGGAGAAGCTTTGCTTGAAAGTGCGAAAGGATGACCTAGGACTTCTGAAGAGAATGATAGATCCTGTTAAAGAAGAAGCATCAGCAGCAACAGCAGAATTTCTTCAACTCCATCTGGAATCTGTAGAAGAACTTAAGAAACAATTTAATGATGAAGAAACTTTTTTACAGCCTTCTTTGACCAGATCCATGACTGTTGGCGGTAATGTACTAAGTCTTATTCTTGATCATAGTATTGTAATGCAGTTAATTAAGTTCACTTCCTTGTACTGATGTTGTAGATTTGCAAATTATATATAAATCTCCAGGGATACCTCCTAGTTCAGTAGGCTGAATTCTTGGATCCTGAGTTGACTGGAAATGCATATCCTAAGCATTTCATGTGTATTAGTTGCTCAGTCGTGTCTGACTCTTTGTGACTCTGTAGACTGTAGCCCATCAGGCTCCTCTGCCCATGGAATTGTCCAGTCAAGAATACTGGAGTGGGTTGCCATTCTCTTCTGCAAAACATTTTATAGGATTAAAAAAAATAGAGGCTATGCTGTATAGTGTGAAACATAAAGGCTTCAAGTACCTACTTGTTCATATATTAAAAATAAGTTTTAAAATATTTCCTAAGGAGAATGTCATCCTGGTCTGCAGAGTACTTTTCCCTCATCTCCAGGTACAGGGACAGCCTAGCCACGCAAGCTTCTTTCTGAGGCATTCTAGTTTTCAGAGGGCATGTCAGACCTATCTCCCATAAAAATCTGCATTGAGGGTCACACCATTAATTTTTATGAATGATACTCTAAGGAAGAGGCCAGTAAAACCTGTCATTATAGCTCCTCTAAGGATGTAATTGATAATTGTTGATTACATTAAACTATGTATGTATAAAGAAACCTGAAAAAAATTATTGGTTTAATTAGTACTACTTCAAAACAGTTAATCTTTTTTATTCTTATAGATACTGAATGGCATAACTAACAAAGTTTCTCTGCTTGAGTTGTTTACTAGAATGTGAAAGAAAGTGAAAGTCACTGTCATGTCTGACTCTTGGTGACCCCATAGACTGTAGCCTGGTAGGCTCCTCTGTCTGTGGAGTTCTCCAGGCCAGAATACTGGAGTGAGTAGCTGTTCCCTTCTCCAAAGGATCTTCCTGACCCAGGGATCGAACCCAGGCCTCCCGCATTGCAGGCAGATTCTTTACTGACTGAGCCATCAGGGAAACCCAAGAATACTGGAGTGGGTAGCCTGTCCTTCTCCAGTGGATCTTCCTGACCCAGGAATCAAAATGGGGTCTCCTGCATTGCAGGTGGATTCTTTATCAGTTGCACTACCAGGGAAGCTTACTAGAATACTTAAATATAATTTTTTTAACTGCCAAAAGCCTCAATTTTGAATTTTCCTGGCTTGATTTTGTAATTACTGCCCTTGTTTTTCTTTTGAATTTCTCTTTTTAATTTATGCATCCTATTATATTTTATACATGTTCTAAGCCACCTTAAAACTTTATGGAAAAGATGGTGTATAAATAAATTGTTGTTCAGTTGCTAAGTAGTCTCCAACTCTTTGCAGCCCCATAGAGTGCAGCAGCCCAGGCTCCTCTCTTCCACTATCTCCTGGAATTTTTTCAAATTGATGTCCATTGAGTCAGTGATGCCTTCTAACCATCTCATCCTTTGCCACCCCCTTCTCCTTTTATCTTCTGTCTTTCCCAGCATCAGGGTTTTTTCCAGTGAATGGGGTCTTTTGCATTAAGTTGGCTCTTTGCATCAGGTGGCCAAAGTATTGGATCTTCAACCTCAGCATCAGTCCTTCCAATGATATTCAGGGTTGATGTCCCTTAAGACTGACTGGTTTGATATCCTTGCAGTCCAAGAGTCTCTCAAGAGTCTTCTCCAGCACCACAGTTTGAAAGCATAACTACTGGAAAAAGTGATGTCACAGCTTTTTAATATGGTGTCTAGGTTTGTCATACACACACACACATATATATATGTTAGTCAGTTAGTTGTGTCTGACTCTGTGACCCCATGGGCTGTGATCTGCCAGGCTCCTCTTTCCGTGGAATTGTCTAGGCAAGAATACTAGAGTGGGTTTCTGCTCCCTTCTCCAGGGGATGTTCCCAACCCAGGGATCGAACCCAGGTCTCCCACATAGCAGGCAGAATTTTTACCATCTGAGCCATCAGGGAAGCCCCGTTTGTCATAGTCTTTCTTCTGAGGAGCAAGCATCATAATTTCATGGCTGTGATCACCATTTGCAGTGATTTTTGAGCCCAAGAAAATAAAATCTGTCACTGCTTCCACTTTTTCCCCCTTTTATATGCCAGGAAGTGATGGGACTGGATGCCATGATATTAGTTTTTCTAATGCTGAGTTTCCCAGGTGGTCCTAGTGGTAAAAAATTCACCTGCCAGTGCAGGAGATGTAAGAGACATGGGTTCAGATTCTGGGTTGGGAAGATCCTCTGCCGGAGGGCATGACAACCCAATCTAGTATTCTTGCCTGGGGAATGCCATGGACAGAGGAGCCTGGTGGTCTATAGTCTATAGGGTCGCAAAGAGTCAAACATGACTGAAGCAACTTAACATGCACACATGCCGGTATTCTTGCCAGGAGAATCTTATGGGCAGTGGAGCCTGGCAAGCTGCAGTCCATGGTATTGCAGAATGTCTGAGGACAACAATAAATAAATTAACAAATTAGAATACAATCTGAGAGATGTTACATCTGACCAATTTTCCTCTTTTTATTTACCTAGAAAGTAGGAGGCTCCTGTATCACTCCCTGGCTCCAAAACCTGATTGTTTTAATGCTATATTTTCAGTGCTAATGAATCCAATTTTATACGACTCTTTTTTTTTTTTTTTAAAATAGAAGAAACATTTAGGCCATTATTCAGAGTTTCTGGATAATCTTACTTTTATTGTCTCCTGAGTACCTAAGCATATAGTATATAGAACTTGGCACATAGTGGACCATTAATAAATGTGTTATAAGTATGAAAGTGAAGTGAAGTTGCTCAGTCGTGTCCGACTCTTTGCGACCTCATGGACTGTAGCCTACCAGGCTCCTCTGTCCATGGGATTTTCCAAGCAATAGTACTGGAGTGGATTGCCATTTCCTTCTCCGGGGATCTTCCCGACCCAGGAATCAAACCCAGGACTCCTGCATTGTAGACACACTTTACTGTCTAAGCCACCAGGGAAGTCCTTAAGCTATAAGTCATTAGTTATAAGTATGAATTGTCTCTTGTTAGAGACAATTTTGTAATTTCAGATGTGCTCTAGTCACTTCACTGTGTAGATAACCACTGTCTAACAACACTACCCAAAGTATTGTTTTGAGTAGAAATCTTAGCACTCAACCTTGGTTGAAGAGTATTTAGAAAGAATTCTTTTTATTGTTTATATCATTGTGTTTGTATAGAATTATCACCTCCATAATGATGTGGCTAAATGCTGTTCTGACTATGAAGTATAAAGCTATGCTTTCTGTTTATGTATAGAGAAACTGGGCCTTATAAGTTCCATGAGATTAAGGAGTCATCTTATTTACCAGACCCTGTGACAGTTGTGATGGTAGTAATAAAAGTGAAGATGGTGGATTTTCTGGAAAGAATCACTGGTATCAGTCTCTTCAGCTATTTAGTTTTGAATTGCCCATCACCAGCAATTCCCTCACAAACAAAAATTTTGAGTTCTCTTTAAGTATTTTAGCCTGAATTTGCATTTTATTATTGCATTGTTTGTGTTTTTACTAGTAGAATTGGTTGGGCTCAACAAATTTGGTTTTACATGTCATCAGAGGAATTGGGTGATTATTAGGAAAAGGCAGCTTACCCAGTTTGCTGGCAATTAACTTTCTCTGTAGGTAGCTGACTGATATTTAAAAAAAAAAAAGTGATGGGAAAATTTGAGGAAGCATGTATATGGAGAAAGTGAAGAAGATTGGGGCAGAGCTAGAGGATGAGGGAGAAGAAATAGCAGGTGAAATTTGTTTTCCAACTCTGTTGATTCTCAAACTTCTCAATTCATGGAGCACCAGATTAGCTAAAGAACTAATCACTTGCCACTGAGAGAAACTATGAAATTAAATCTCTGCATCTAGTGCAGATTTGATTGAAACAGTCATTCCATTTATGAGATCAGATACCTGAATCTCATAATCTAAAACATCTAAAAAAACTCATAATCTAAAACACGGTGTATAGTTTCCAATTCTGAACAGTCTTCTGGTCAGATTGTGCTTTGACTTTGTATCCATTGCCAACATTAAGCAGTTAAAATTAACTGTCTCACTCAGTGCCTGAGTATTTCACCAAACATGAAGTTTCTACTAGGTTGTGTTAAATCCATAAATATTAACACGTAATTGAGAGGGTGGGAAAGGAGAATAATGAAAAAGAAATAACTAATTTACATAAGACTTTAATAGTGGGAAAGAACTGGGTTTGCTCTACGTGTGGTCTTCTAGCTATAGACTCTTTTCTGTCATCCTACATGTTTTTATCCTGTGCTCTCTGGGTTTTTTTTTTTTTTTCCTTTTTTCCTATTTTTGCTTTTGGTATTCATAACAGTAGTGACAGCTTATACAGAAAAAAAAGAAAAGTGGTTTGCACAGAAATTTAAGTGCCTTAAAATGCTTTTTCCTTTAAAAATTCAATCTGATTATAAATAAATTGGTTGGAAACATGATAGCAGAAATTCAGGAGCAATGCCACATTTCCATGACTGAGATCAAAATGCAAAAATAGTTTTTCATTTACAGATAGAAATAACAAGTAGAATAGAATGTTTTATATTCTCTGGAGAATGAAAGAAGCCTATTACGTTTAGGGGGAAGCTGTGATGATTTTGCTGTATCTTTTGTCCAGATTCTGAGAGTTTCTAAAGCACATCTTCTCTGCCAATCTTGCAATTTCTGAGAAACTCCCTTCTGTCTCAGTTGTGTATCTAGTTTCATTTTTAGCATATTGCTTCCCACCAAGAGAAGTGATGAACCTCCAAATTTGATTTGTATTTAGCAAGGTGTATCAAGTCATATAGAGCAAATCAGTGCTTCTCTCTGTCTTTGTCTTTCTTACTTCCCATCCAGCTCACACACTTCACCAGTGCAATAGGAACAGAATCTTACTACATTTTAAACAACTATTCACAAAAGAAAAGAGTCCAGCATTAAAACTGCTGGGAACTTCAGACAAGCATGTTGAATTTGATGAAATACTAGATTTTATCACAGGTATATGTACACTGGTGTTGAACACACCGTGAATCATGTAGATGTTTTTATATATTACTTAGAAGGTGTCTTTTAAATTGACTTTAATTTTCTTAAAAATGCTCCTTTGGAGCTAAGTTAAGCCATGATTCCAAAGTCACTTTATCTTGATAGGTAGGTTTATATAGATGATCAGTAAAGTAATTTCAGTATGATAAAGCTGTTAGAACATGAAAGAATTCAGGAAATGCTTTTGAATTAACTTAGATTTAAAATGGAACTTTTTCTAATGTGAAATGTAATGGAAGTTCCTTAAATATTGTGTTGTAATTTTTACTGGAATCATTGCCCTTCCTGGTATGTGGAGAAAGATGGGGGAGTGTATAGTGAGAATAGTTTGGATGCATAGAAGGAAAAAAGTCTTATGTCTATGTTGCTAAGCTTATTTTTCACATCAACTAAAAATATCTTAATGTTTGAGTTTATAGTCAATAATGTTTTAAAAAAATAGAATCTGAATAACACTGCTAAGTGATACCATATTCCACATAGACTTTACACTTGCAGTTGTTTGCAAGTGAGTGAAACTGAGATTATTATACAACAATAGCAGTTTTGACTTCAGTGGACAGGGTAATAATTCTTTGGCTGTCTTTCCCGCAGCTATAATCTCTCTGTGTTTTGCCTCATTATGTCTATAGTAGTTTGTAAAAGTTCAAAGTCAATGGATGAACACTGAGATAGTGATTTTTAATACAAGCTGGAATAAATGAATTACGGAAGTTGTAGAAATTAAGAGGTTCCTTTCTTAATTGTTAGTCATGCCTTGAATTGATTAGCCATGTTCTGAGTTGTAAGTTTACAGCAGGATTTTCCATGGAAGAGAACAGATTTCTTTGTTCTAAGACTCCATTTGAACTAAGATGCATACGCAGTTTGGTTTCAAGTGAAACGTAAATGACTTAAACATTTAATTATTTTTTTCATTGAGGGAAATCTTTTATGTTTGCTTAAAATGTCAAACATTTCCCATCCCTTCATTTTTAGATCAAGAATTTTTGTATGATAATCTCTCCTCATTTTGTTATACATACTGGCATACTGCATTGGAAGCTTCTCTAATGGTACAGTAATTTTGGCTTTAAAAAGTCTTTTGAGTGATATTTATAAAGTTTTGCTTTACATTTGATCTATTAATGAAAAGAGGTATCATTATTTATCATCCTATTAAGGAAGTTGGAGTTCTTATTACAAATGGAATATTAAGTAGAAGAAAGATCTTAGAGTGATTAATTACTTTGATTGATGTAAAAAGTTTTTTTATGTGGTAACTTAGGACATGGAGTAAATAACTCTCCTAAACATTTATAAAAATCAGAGCTTTTAATATGTTGGATATTTGCCATATGTTGTAATGTAAAACTTTATTCTGTATGTGTTGTTTTTGCTCTTCCTTTAAGGTAAGGAAATATATTCATTTCAGTTAAGATTCAAAATTAAAAGAACACTGTCAATTCTGATAGACCTACAAATTTTTAACTTTTAGTCAACTGACTGCCCTTTGTAAACAATTCAGATAGGTTTTATTTCTTAAGAGGTAAACATTCACAAACTTTGAAAGTAAAATAGTAATGCAGTGTTATAAAATACCATTCAGAGGGCCTTCCCTGATAGTTCAGATGGTAAAGAGTCCATCAGCAATCCAAGAGACCTGGGTTCATTTCCTGGGTCAGTAAGACCCCCTGGAGAAGGGAAAGGCACCCACTCCAGTATTCTTGCCTGGAGAATTCCATGGGCAGAGGAGCCTGGCGGGCTACAGCCCATGGGATCACAAACAGTTGAACCTGACTGAGCGACTAACACAACCACATAGGCTTAGATGAAAGAAATTGATAGAAAAGATGAACTTAAAGAGTCATAATTGATTTATTTTTAGGAATACATCAGGTCACATCACTATGTTACTTCCTGCTTATAACCTTTAGTAGATTTCCATGGTCTTCCAAATAAAGTCCAAAGTCTTTAACTGGGCTGCAAGGTGCCGCCTAACCATCTATATTGTCTTATACTTATAGCTGTACGTTTTCAACTTTATGCTTTGGCAAGACCAGACTGCTGATTTTATGTTAAGCTATATTGGGTATTTTTTGAGGAACTTTTTCATGTTGGTCTCTCTATTTAGAATTTACATTCCTGTCTTCTTAGCCTAGTAAGAAAAAATTAACCTTTTTTAGTAAGTTCCATGAACTGCACACCACATCAAACTTGGTCAGATGCCATGCCCAGCTTGAAACCCCCATAAACACTATAGGTATCTGTATCTATTTATCTAGATATCAGTGCAGTCTCATATTGTTTTAGGATTGTCTGTATGTTTACTTTTCTAGAATGTAAGTTCTTTGAGAACAGCTACTTTGTACTGTTCACTTTATCTTTGATGCTCAACCCAAAACATAATGGATACTCAGAAATATTAAAGTACTAGATGTTTTGAGCTTTCAATAAGGAAGACAAAGGGAAGTAGACCTTTATATCTCATCTCTCCATTTCCAGTGCCACTGTTCTAGAGCACACTGTTATCATTTAGTACCAGACACATTGAAAAGCCTCCCAACTGGTTTTCACTCTCTAATTTTTTGCCTTTTAACTTCATCCTTAATCTGTTCTTCACACTACAGTTGTGGTTACCTTTCTAAATCTGAAATCTGATTATGGCACCCTGAATTTCCCAGTAGTCTCCAAATCCTTTCAAAAGTTCCATATTGATCTTAAGAGAAAGACAAAACTCTTTAATGTAATTTACAGTGCCATAAATGATGTCACCTTAGATTTCCAGCCTCAACCATTGCTTTCTCTTGTCATAGTCTGTGCTTCAGCTATACTGACTGGTTTCAGTTCCTAAACTTAAGCACATTAGTCTTTCTGACCTTAATATTCTCTCCTTCCCCCTTCATGCTTGCTCAGGTTCAGCTATGATTTCTGTTCATCCTCAGGCTTTAGCTTCACAGCCTTGTCGGATCACTCTTTCTCTACAAGTCTCAGTTAAATACCTTTCTTCTGTGCTCACATAGCATACCATACTTACCCATACCATAGTTCTTTTCAGACTGTACTGAACTTGCCTGTAAACATGTCTTTATCACACATTATATAGTAAACTCCATTAACAGTAACAGCAGTGACAGTATTCTTAATAGATAAGCCAGGCATCATTTAAAATAAACATCACCTTATTTTACATGTGAGGGAAATAAGCCAAAGAAATCAAAGAGCTAGTAAATAGGCAAACTAGGATTCTAACCCAGGTCTTTCCAACTAGGCTGATACTCCTAACCACTATGACTTTTTGGAAGTGATTTACCTTAGCACATTGATTGGCATATAGTAGGAATTTTATAAATATCAGTTTAATGACATTGGTAAAACCAAGGAGGAGGTAATAAGAAAGACTTGAAGGTAGAGTTTGGAGTATAAATTCATCTTTATAGCAGTGTTAATGACTAAAGGCTTAAAGGGTTGGTGACTTTTTAAAATTCAGAAAAGACATAGAAGAATGAAGGCATAGGCTAGAAAAATTACTCTGAGGAGAAGGATGATAGTATGTACAGAAGGATACATATGGTAAGAGGTGTTTAATGACAAATTTACTATTACCAAAAATGACTGATTTTTCATTGGTAAAAATGCATCATTTCCCTCCTTTTAAAATCTTGTGAATCTGATGTTTATTACTAAAATAGCCAAAGAAAATGTTACTGATTTAGCAATGAAAAGTGTTATTTCGACTAGGTTGTCTCTTCATAGAACATTGGCCAAATAGAATAGTTCTTCTTTATGCTACTTTAGCATCTAGCCCTAGTTGTTCAGATTGAGTAAGTAGTATTTATAGTAATTTTCTTAGATATTTTGTAGAATAATTAAAGAAATAGTGTTTGTTAACTAACCTCCCCATAGATAATCAATTTACTTTTAGCCTGAACTTAATTAGTAAGTATTTTGCATGGTAATTGTTTCATGGAATTGATTCATGCTACCATCTTTCTAACAAAGCAGATATACTCTAAACATGAGGCTATGTTCATCCAGGAACATTTCACAGTACTGAAGATGAAGCTGATCCTCAGAGTATGACTCAGATTTATGCATTGCCTGAAATTCCTCGAGATCAAAATGCTGCAGAATCATGGGAGACCTTAGAAGCGGTATGTTAGAAATGATTTTCCTTTTGGCAGCTGTGAGGCATGAAAGTAAGTAATTTCCTCTTTCTCTCTCTTTTTAAGGACTTAATTGAACTTAGCCAACTGGTCACTGATTTCTCTCTCCTAGTGAATGTAAGTATGTAATTGTTTTTGACTCAGAGATGTTGGATTAATAGAATAAGAGACTTTTATCAGTTACTAGACTTCCGATTAGAATTTTAATAGAATTTACAATTTCTAAGACTGATATCGAGCCATGGACCGAAGTCTTAGGTGTCCTCAAATCCCACTTCAATTAAAAAAATTTTATTAAGCATTTTTTTATATAGCATATACTGGGTATTAGGGTTCTGACAAGATTGGATATAGAAATAAATGAATCTTGCTCTCTGCCTTCAGGGTTTTACAGTGGGTGGCCATAAACTTGGACCCCACCAAAACTGAAATTTCAAGAATTATTGTTAAAAGTAGAAATAAGCTATGAAAAGTATTATTGGCTCCAAGGAGAAGTGTTTTATTCCAAAGGAAAGTTGCAGGTGTCATGGCACATTAAGAATAGTGTCATAAGATAGGTAGCATTTGCTTTGAGCCTTGGAAATTGAGTAAAATTTCCACAGGTGGGAATGAGGGATGCAGTTGAAGACACCCAAACAAAAACATAGAGTAGAAAAGTGTATGGGCTTCCTGGGTGGCTCAGTTGGTAAAGAATCCGCCTGCAATGTGGGAGACCTGGGTTTGATCCCTGGGTTGAGAAGATATCCCGGAGGGAGGGCAAGGCAACCCACTCCAATATTCTTGCCTGGAGAATCCCCATGGACAGAGGAGCCTGGCAGGCCGCCTGCGATGCGGGAGACCTGGGTTTGATCCCTGGGTTGAGAAGATCCCCTGGAGGGAGGGCATGGCAACCTACTCCAGTATTCTTGCCTGGAGAATCCTCATGGACAGAGGAGCCTGGCAGGCTGCAGTCCATGGGGTCACAAAGGGTTGGAGCACAACTGTCCTTTCAGGAATAACAAGTGTTAACAATGNCGGGAGACCTGGGTTTGATCCCTGGGTTGAGAAGATCCCCTGGAGGGAGGGCATGGCAACCTACTCCAGTATTCTTGCCTGGAGAATCCTCATGGACAGAGGAGCCTGGCAGGCTGCAGTCCATGGGGTCACAAAGGGTTGGAGCACAACTGTCCTTTCAGGAATAACAAGTGTTAACAATGTGACTAATGCATAAGGTACCATGGGTAAACTAAGCAAGGATACTGAGATGCCATTGAAAACCATAGCAGAGAATTTGAACTTTACTTTGTAGATATTAAAGAGCCAGTAGATTTTTGAGCAGATAGACCGATGTGATAGTCTGTACTTAAGAAAGATCACTATTAGCCGTGTGAATAATTGCCCTGGGTAGGAGGAGAATATAGATAGAACGACCTTTGGAATCAATTGCAAGAGTTTCACTGAGTGCATGGCAATACGAATATTAATACAAAGGTAAAAGGCAGCCTAGAGGCATTTCTGGGGTCAGTTTATGAGAAATTGGAGAAAAGTGGAAGAGTCAAAATAAATTAAGACTTTTTTATTCTACATAATTGGGTGGCCAGTGATACTGTTAACAAAGATTGGGGAACAAAAGTAGATTTGGTGGGAAAGATAGAACAGATTTTCTGTCATTATTTTTGTAAGTTACTCTTATTTTTCCTTCCCAGGAATTATGGGAAGAGGTGTTTGTGTATGTACACAGGTGCATGTATGTTTCTGCATATGCTTCTGTCTGGGTTTAGTTCATTGTTCTTGATCAAACTATGAGTTAGGGGTTGTACATCTTTGAATAATGGTTTCCCTGACATCTGGCTTTAAATTATAGGAAGTTCCTAGGTCATACAGTCTCAGGTTTGGAATTGGAAAGGACTTATGAGGCCTATTAATCTGATGCTTCTACTCTTGCTCCAGCTTCTTAAATAGATGATCTTTTGCCTCCTTTTGAACAATCATAGTGCAGAGATACACTCATTCCATTTCGAGGCGCTAACTCGTAGAAGTTTTTTTCTTATGTAAAGTAAACTTCGATCTTAATAACTTCCCTCTGGTACTTTTGCCCTCTGAAACCCTGTCCTGAAAAAGTCTTTTTTCCTTATAAAAGTTTTTCACCACAGCCAACATAATACTCAACAGTGATAAGCTGAAAGCCTTCCCACTAAAATCTGGAGCAAGACAGGGAGGCCCATTCTCAATTCTGGAGAGGGTGTGGAGAAAAGGGAACCCTCTTACACTGTTGGTGGGAATGCAAATTAGTACAGCCACTATGGAGAACAGTGTGGAGATTCCTTAAAAAATTGCAAGTAGAGCTGCCTTATGACCCAGCAATCCCACTGCTGGGCATACACACCGAGGAAACCAGNATGAGTTTGAGTGAACTCTGGGAGTTGGTGATGGACAGGGAGGCCTGGAGTGCTGCGATTCATGGGGTTCCAAAGAGTCGGACACAACTGAGCGACTGAACTAAACTGAGCTGAGGTCTTTGTAGCAAACGGTCTTTCTCTAGTTGCAGCCAGTAGGGGCTACTCTCGAGCTGTGGCGTGTGGTCTTCTCACTGTGGTATCTTCTCTTGTTGAGGAGCATAGGCTCTAGGGTGTTCAGGCTTCACTAGTTGTGGTGCCTTAGTTGCCCCACTGCATTTGGGATCTTCTCAGAACAGGGATCGAACCTGTGTTTCAACCTGTTCTTGCACTGCAAGCCGGATTCTTAACCACTGGACCACAAGAGAAGCCCTCTTGCTTTGTTCTTTTTCTTCAGGATTGTTTTGGCAATTCTGGTCTTTTATGGTTCCATATAAATTTTAGGATTATTTGTTTTAGTTCTGTGAAAAATATTGTGGATAGCTTGATAGCGTTAAATCTGTAGATTGCTTTGGGTAGAATGACCATTTTAACAATATTAATTCCTTCAATCCAAGAGCATGGGATATCTTTCTGTTTCTTTGAATCATTTTTCCTTTACCAGTGTTTTATAGTTCTCAGCATGAAAGTCTTTGACCTCCTTGGTCAAGTTTATTATGCCTAAGTATTTTTTATGTGATTAAAAGGAATTTTTAAATTTTAATCTTGTATCGTGATACCTTCATGAATTCATTTGTCAATTCTAGTAGTTTTTATGTGGAGTTATTAGGGTTTTCTATATACTACTCAGCTATAAAGAAGAAGGAAATAATGCTATTTGCAGCTACATATGTGAACCTAGAGATTATACTAAGTGAAGTCAGAAAGAGAAAGACAAATACCATATGATATCACTTATACTTAGAACCTAAAATATAACACAAATGAACTTATTTACTGAATAGAAGCTGACTCACAGACATAGAGAACAGACTTGTGGTTGCCATAGGGGTAGGGGGTGAGGGAGGGATCAACTGGGAATTTGTGATTAGTAGATACAAATGATTAATATTATGTATAGAATAAATAAAGTCCTACCGAATCACACAGGGAAATATATTCAATATTCTTTTACTAAAACATAATGGAAAGGAAAAAAAATTATTCAGCTTTTTGAGATCAGCATTATCCTTCCTCACCCAACCATACCTCAGCATATTTTCTTCTCTTAAGAACCCTTGATTCTCTAATGTTTTCTAGAGTCTAATTTCTCAGCTTTTCAATACTAGTTATTTACTCTAGTTTGTGGATTTATTTCTAGAAATTTAACACCTAAAATTGAGTACAGTAAATTGTTTGAAGCATTTTCCTTTTTTATGCTTCTGAATCAGAAGCAGCAAAATGCTTGAAATTTCTGAGTTAGGTATCTGTACAATCTATTAATATAGTTGTGTATGAAAGAGAAGTATATAATAAAAATCCAAAAATATTTGTTTTTATAATCATGATTTATTCAATTTTTATAACTCATAATCTGATCTAATGCAGTTTGTAAAATCTGAACATGTAGGGTTACACCAATATTTACATTTGCTGAAAATCATCAATATTTACACAATAAAATGGATGAGTTACAATGTATGTAAATTATACCTCAAAGTTGATATAAAAAGAAAACTAAACATGTATAAGTTCTCATTCAAAAGGAGTGCATTTCTCTTCCAATGAGATAGGCACATGAAAGGGAATTTAAGGGTTTGTGGCCATTTAACAAGTTATATTTCCTATTAGGTTATATAAGCAGCTCCTAGCCCCTAATATAAGAAAGATTTGTATAAGAAAGCTGGGTATAGCTATGGCTCTATACAGATGTCCTATTTATAACAGTCTGTGTAAGGACATGAGACAGAATGCTATTAGGCAAAAGCTCAAAGGAGAACCCCTGATTACTGTTCCCAGGGTGACTGAGTTCTCATGACCACATGGTCAAGGACTCAACAGAAACTCCATTTAGACATGATATGATTTGGAAACATAACTAAAGTGACCACATCCTTTCATTATCATCACATGGACATGATAGTATTTAGACTAATTAACCATGTATTTATGGAATGCTTTTTGTGTGCATAGTATTATGCTAAAACTCAGTACAATGAAGAATAGAGAATAGTGTTAAAAAAGAACCTATAGGACAGTCACAATAGTTACACAAAATTGTGAATGTGCTTAATACCATTGAATTATACACTTAAAAACTGTAAATTTTATATATACTTTTACCATAATAAGTAAGTACTTTCAAAGCCATTAAGAGATCCATGTATATTTCATTAAATGTTAATTATTATCTACTAGACACCCTGCTTTTTTTTTCTTCAGCTTTATTGCTCAAGTGCCCTCTTCTATTCTTCTAACTGTGGAACCAGCCCTGTTTCTAGTCAAGAGGAATTAGGAAAACTCTGGGCCATTTGCTCAATAGCTTGTCACTATTGCTGCTCATCCAGTTTTGTCTCTACCTTTTGCTATATCCTGTATGGCTTTTATACTTAAGTTTTACTCCCAATGCATAAAAACTGGGTTGTAAGTGATTAGATCAGATTATTCCATTTATTATTTATGTGACCTTCAGAATGTTAACAACACTTAGCTTTGTAAATTGATGGGGGGACTCCATGAGATATTGTCTTATTTCTCACTCCCTTCCCTATCCTTGGAGTAGGAAATGCCAGTCCACTCCAGTATTCTTGCCTGGAGAATTCCAGGGACAGAGGAACCCGGCAGGCTATATATAGTTCATGGGTCACAAAGAGTAGGACACAACTAAGTGACTGACACAAACACACCATTCCCTACCCTGACCCACTGCATTCTTGCCTTTGTCTCTCTCTGTTTGATTCCCTCTTTGCTTAGAATTCCACTTTTGCCACCACCAATACCTTTAGACATTTTAGTACTGTAGTTCCTGTAGTCGCTTTCCTATTACTGGAATCCCCTAATGTCAACACCATACTTACCCACCCTGCTTATTGCCTACTCTAGGCCAGTAGACTCTGCCTGTGTATCATAGTGTTTATGTGCTTGTTTCTGGGTTTTTCTGTGTATATGAGTGCATATAATTAAGGTGAATATATTATCTATCTTTGAAGTTCAGAACCAAGATAGTTTAGTTGGTTGGGATCTAAGACTAAAGCTGGCCTTGAAAGCTGGCTGGAATTTAGAGAGAGAAGAATAAAGGAACATACCTGGAATTTTGGCATTAGTTTCTTAAACCTGTACTTTCCAGGCACATTAATAAAACTGTATAACTACCAACAAGGGGAAAACAATTCTACATAGTTTTGACTTCAAATGCCGAAATTTCATTCTGCTTGACAAATACTAACTTAATAAATCACATTTCCCCCAAGAATCTTAGTTGCTCTTATAACTGCTTATTAAGATTCTGTTATTTTTTTCAGGCAGGTAAGGAAAACTAAGTCAGTGTTAAATCCATAAACATATTCTTAGATTCTTTGGAGGATTGTCTTCCTTTAAAAAGGAAAAGTCTGTTCATTACTCTAGTTTGAGAAAACTACAGTGATCCTCATAAATGGTTTAAATAATTGTTAAAGGGATGCTGAGAACAATATGAGGTGCCAGTGTTAAGTTGATGGTTGTCAGATTTGGGAGGCCTAGGTCAATGAAAGTAAACATAAGTAAATCAGAAGCAAAAGGGAAGGTTGGTAGATAGGGGTGAGGAGGCTTTGTTGTTCGGGGCTTGGTGTCCTGTAGTAGAATAAAGTTGTGTATGTATAGTTTGGCCCAGCATAAAGAGCCAAGATCACAGTGGACAAATAGGGTCCAGATTGAGCTCTGAATGGAGTCTAGTTTGGCATTTAGCTGGGGTCGAAGAGGGATTCTCTTCTTTTTTCTGTGAATTAAAAAAAACCCTCAAAAGTAAACAGTCTATATATAGTTGATATGATCGTGCTTACATCGGTTTATACATGTGTGAGAACTAATCAAAGGATATGCCCTAAGAATTGGTTATATATTATATGTAAATTCCATATAAATATAGTTTTCTAAAAATGGGAATATGTTCTTCTATCAGGTAGTGAGTTCTTGTCACTGGAGATGTTTGAGCTGAGATTCAGTGGCCACTTATCAGCAGTGGTATAGTGGGGTTTCACATAGCTGAGGGGAAAATTGCACTTCCACCCAGAGATTCCGTGTTTCTGTTGTGTCAGCACAGGTGTTGCCATTTTATGTAGAAGACTTTATTACTATTTTTGATCTGAAACATTTTAATTTGTCATGATTTTTAAATGTACTGAAGTGTATAGGTGTAAAACATGGGACAATAAGTTCATTCACTGTTCCCTAGTGCATATCACAAATGGAACAATTTTATGGTAGATCAAGCCATATTATATTTTTACTCCTAAAACATAATAACTTGTGTTTATTGGATCAAGGGCATTTACCTCCTGAGACAGATTTGTCTGTTTTAAACTGAATCTTCAAAGAAGATAAGTTAGGCTGTTGGTTTGATTTTGTTTTTTTCCATCAAACCTCACATGACACATAAATGCTTATTTGGATGTTTTTCCTCCTGGAAAGTAGATTCATCTGGAGAATAATATATTTGTATGTTAGAATGCATTTTAGTGTGAGATGCTTTTTCCTATAAAGGTGCCACCCTTTTCTTGTCTAATAATTAAGTCACCCTCTTTTTTTCATACAAGTGAATTTGTACTTTCAACATGGTTTATCAGATGCTATTAATGAACCGCTATTAAGACTGCAAGGCTGCAGTATCCAGGGCTCTGATTACAGGAATTAAAGTAGTGTGTATTGGCTGACTGCTGCTCCCCAGCAGGAACGTTCACTCATAATTCCTTTGCATCTAGTCTCAGCAGGAGAAGATTGACAGCATTGAAGACCATGTCAACAGTGCTGCTGTGAATGTTGAAGAGGGAACCAAAAACTTGGGGAAGGTAAGATTCTGCTCCTGCTGACAAATCAATGGTACTCTGGCTCTCAGGAATCCCTAGTATTAACCCAATTGATCTGTTCTCTTTAATGTTGAGGGAGCCAGCAATTAAGAAAATAAGGAAGAAATGACACATAGGTAGTGCAGGAAATCAATGGTTGTTGTAATATTCTACTCTAAGATTCCTTCTGTTGGGAGAGAAATTTTTTCAGAGGGAGAGTAAACTGGAGCCCTGCTATATGGCACTTGGTGTTACAAAAGAATATTTTCAGGGGTTCAGGAGAGTAGAGAGGGTTGCCAGAATCCAGCAGGGGCCAAAGTTTAGGGACATGACAGCACACATGGTGTGGGTCCATCTATTTCCCATAGAACGTGGCTTTTAACCCCAGGTACATAGCATGGAGTAATCTGTGTGCAATATAAAAGCTTTGGGAGTATCTGTGGCTACTGAAACTGTTTAAATAAGCTAGCTAGATAGTTAGTGGATTGACTGTTTTGCAAGTAAAATCAATCTGTAGCAGTCCACTCTTTGTAGCTTATTTCTCTAAGTTCTGAGATCTGGAGCAATTAGAGTACCTGTGGAATACTTTCTCCCCTCCCCCAACCCCAGAACAATCTCTAAGGTTAATTATGTACCACGAGTTAAAGAGGCATTGCCAGGAGTAATGAGAGGAAAATGCATATCACCACAGGGAGATATTCTCAACTCAGTTTCTAAATTGAATTTTTTTTTTTTTTTTTTTTTTTACAGGCTGCAAAATACAAGCTGGCAGCTCTGCCTGTGGCAGGTGCACTCATCGGAGGAGTGGTGGGGGGTCCGATTGGCCTCCTTGCAGGCTTCAAAGTGGCGGGAATTGCAGCTGCACTTGGTGGTGGGGTGTTGGGCTTCACAGGTGGAAAATTGATACAAAGAAGGAAACAGAAAATGATGGAGAAGCTCACTTCCAGCTGTCCAGATCTCCCCAGCCAAACTGACAAAAAATGTAGTTAAAAACCAAACTTCAGTGTTATTGGTGCCAACACGTCTATCCTAATGATGAGCTTTGCTGCTGTTGGACACCCAGTCAGCTTTCAGAACATGATTATATCCAAATAGTGGCTGTAGACGTTCAAGTGAAATTGAACTGTGATAAGAGGATATATTTTGTTGTTTGCTGGGGTATTAATGGGGATGTGGGAAATTGAGGAGCCTAGACTGAGGGTGTACAATATTTGTCAGGTAAAGTTAAAGAACTGCCAGGGAGCAGATTTTCTACTTGGAAATGTGAAAACCGAACCTATAACTTTGATCAGGACTTGTGATCCATGGACATGTTGGGTTATGGAAGGACCATTTTCAGAATAGTTTCTTCCATGACCCTGACTTGGAGACTCCAAGGCTAAGCATATTGTAAATATGCTTCTTTAACTCCTAAATGTACATTATTTAGACAGTTTAGCAGAGAAAAGATTGAAAGTTCAGGAGCTTTTCACATCAAATAGGGAAATCAGGATCTAGCAAGTGGCCCAAGTGAACTACATAACTACATAATGGAGTCCATTTGGTGAGCCCTATTGCTGTTTAGTCTAACACTATTTTCCAGTAAAGGAAATAAATATTGTAAGAAAATGGAAAAAAAGGCCCAATTTCTCCTTCAGATATCTTTAATTTGTGACACTAGCTTCTTATCTGAAATCTTTCTGCCTCTCTGTAAATAAAGAACACAGAGTCTCAATTTGGCCTATCTCTTAACACCTCAGATATCTAGTCCCTTCTGCCTTTCCGTAATTTTGAAAAGTTCTTTGACTTATGGGATGAATTCTACCATGTGTAATGAAGACTTTTCTCATAGTCTGTTTTTTTTTTTTTTGTATTGTAGAGAGAGGTGTTGATCTCCAAATATTGTTAGAGTTTGGGCTAAAAAATAAGCAAGGAGGGGATAACCAGATAATTTCTTGGGGCATCTTACAATTTCAAGGGGCTCACGTACTTGCCATGCAGTGAGTCTTTGACCCTATTTCTGTCTTTTCAGCTGGCAATTGGAGGAGCTAAGAACTAGCTTTCTACCTCACTTCCATTACTACCATCCTTTTCCCTAGGTTTTACTATCTCCTGTGCTTTCCTTCACTTTGTACAGCTCCATTTCTTCCCGAGAATAGCATTCATGCTTGCCTTTTCTCACATTCAAGATTGATGATGGACAGGACCTGGTGCCAAGACTCAGTCCTGGTGGAGGATTTGTGGTGCTAATTTCAACACTTGACATTGATAGCAAGCATGATGCAGCCCAACCCAATGTTTGTCTCAAATAGCAGGGAAATTTTAAATTTAGGAAAAAATAATTTAAGATTATGGGCAGCCTCATCCTGTACCGTCAACTCATTTGAAGTAGGAAGGAACCACCTTTTGCCTTGTTCTTTATTCTTTTCTGAGGACAGAGGAAAGGGCACCTATACCATAAAAGATGTGAGCTCTCTGCTCAGGAACCAGATGGATTCATCAGGTGGTTGAAAGGTTTATCACCTCTCTTGCTGAGTTTACTCTTAATAACCTTTATTGATTGCTGCCTTTTACCTGTATGTCTAATCTAAAGAGACCTTTCTCTTTCATACTTTTTGCTTCTTACCAATGAATTCCAATGAGGCAACACACCATTTCTTATCATCATTGAATAACTGGAAAACATTGGTCCCTCAGGAAGGGAATACTTTGAATAAGCATCAGATTCTGATCCAGTATTTGATATTAGATACCTGTGAGGTTGGGTTAATTACTTTTGAATGCCACTTTTTTTTTAAATTTTAATTTTTACTTTATTTTACTTTACAATACTGTATTGGTTTTGCCGTACATTGACATGAATCTGCCACGGGTGTACATGAGTTCCCAATCCTGAACCCCCCTCCCACCTCCCACCCTATATCATCTCTCTGGATCATACTCTTGCACCAGCCCCAAGCATCCTGTATCCTGTATCAAACATAGACTGGCGATTCGTTTCTTACATGGTAGTATACATGTTTCAGTGCCATTCTCCCAAATTATCCCACCCTCTCCCTCTCCTTCAGAGTCCAAAAATCCATTCTATACATCTGTGTCTTTTTTGCTGTCTCGCATACAGGGTTATCATTACCATCTTTCTAAATTCCATATATATGTATTAGTATACTGTATTGGTGTTTTTCTTTCTGCCTTCAATCTGTATAATCGGCTCCAGTTTCATCCACCTCATTAGAACTGATTCAAATGTATTCTTTTTAATGGCTGAGTAATACTCCATTGTGTATATGTACCACAGCTTTCTTATCCATTCATCTGCTGATGGACATCTAGGTTGTTTCCATGTCCTGGCTATTATAAACAGTGCTGCAGTGAACATCGGGGTACATATGTCTCTTTCAGTTCTGGTTTCCTCAGTGTGTATGCCCATCAGTGGGATTGCTGGGTCATATGGCAGTTCTATTTGCAGTTTTTTTAAGGAATCTCCACACTGGTCTCCATAGTGGCTGTACTAGTTTGCGTTCCCACCAACAGTGTAAGAGGGTTCCCTTTTCTCCACACCCTCTCCNCCCTCTCCCTCTCCCTCAAAGTCCAAAAGTCCATTCTATACATCTGTGTCTCTTTTGCTATCTCGCATACAGGGTTATCATTACCATCTTTCTAAATTCCATATATATGTATTAGTATACTGTATTGGTGTTTTTCTTTCTGCCTTCAATCTGTATAATCGGCTCCAGTTTCATCCACCTCATTAGAACTGATTCAAATGTATTCTTTTTAATGGCTGAGTAATACTCCATTGTGTATATGTACCACAGCTTTCTTATCCATTCATCTGCTGATGGACATCTAGGTTGTTTCCATGTCCTGGCTATTATAAACAGTGCTGCAGTGAACATCGGGGTACATATGTCTCTTTCAGTTCTGGTTTCCTCAGTGTGTATGCCCATCAGTGGGATTGCTGGGTCATATGGCAGTTCTATTTGCAGTTTTTTTAAGGAATCTCCACACTGGTCTCCATAGTGGCTGTACTAGTTTGCGTTCCCACCAACAGTGTAAGAGGGTTCCCTTTTCTCCACACCCTCTCCAGCATTTATTGCTTGAAGATTTTTGGATCACAGCCATTTTGACTGGTGTGAAATGGTACCTCACTGTGGTCTTGATTTGCATTTCTCTGATAATGAGTGATGTTGAGCATCTTTTCATGTGTTTGTTAGCCGTCCGTATGTCTTTGGAGAAATGTCTATTTAGTTCTTTGGCTCATTTTTTGATTGGGTCGTTTATTTACTTTTGAGCTCCACTTTTTATGTTTTCTGATCCTTGCTGTCCCTTTAACACAGGATGTTCAAGCCAGAATGAGGATCAGAATTGCCCAGGGTGCTAATTTAAAACAGAATTCCTATACTTCAATCCCATGGGTTCTAATAATAGCCATTCTGATCCCGTCAGCTAAAATTATAAATTTAAGATATAGTTACAATAAGATTCAGCTAAACTGCTGAATCCTGTAATTTCTAGTATTCTACCCTTCAGCATAGCCCAGTCTTCATCACTGCATATTATTCCTATTCTGCCAATCTAAAATTGGCTAGCTCACCATCTTAACAGCACTAGGGATTCATTATACTGTCAGGCTGATTTTTACTCAAGACCTGGTGGAGGAAAGAGGCCTATTGTTGACCCTCACATTTTTTGGGGGGATCTTTTCTTTTCACTGAGCTAGTGTGGGCCATCAATATATGTGCTCATATAGGTCTTGAATTTTTATTTTTTTTACTGCTCATCAAGATGGGAATATTACTCTAGCTAGAGTAATATTTTATGCTTAGGTAAGTTACAGTCCTTTTTTAAAGTTTTATAATTCAAAATTATTTAGAAATTGTGTCTAATTTCCTCATTAAGAGAGCCTAATAGCCAAATTTTTATAGAAATTTCTATAAGTGTTTAATCAACTATGAATGATATACCTATAAACTGTAATGTGTTAGAAATATAAATTAGTATGACACAGAAACCAGTCTTAAAATTGAATTTAATGTCCTGTAGTATCAGATTAAATTTATCTTCTGTATGATTCATGTATTATTTTTACTGCAGCAAGTTAGAAGTAAGGAACATTTTAAGTTCTTAAAATTTACTGAGGCTTATTTGGTTACAGGCAGCATTCCTACAGCCTTGTTGATATAATAACCTGAGAATTTCTTTATAGAGCAGAGACTGAAACTTTTTGGTTGTAATCTGTAGTAAAAAAAAAACAAAAAAAACGGCATTTATATCAAAACTCAGCATATGCATCATGGAACAATACTTATGTTCAGTGTACTTTGTTTTTTGTTGTTTTGGCTTTTAAAATATGCTAGTTGTAACCTATGAAATTGATTTCATAATCTACCAGTAGGTGTTGACATTTAGTTTCTTAAAAAAAAAAAAAAAAAAAAAAAGCAAAGCCCTTACAGAGGAACTGATACTTATGGAATATTTTCTGTTGGTCAGGCACTTCACTAGGCATTTTATAGGTAAGGAAACTAGGTCTCAGAGAAACTAAATAATTTGCAGACGGTTATTCAACTGCAAAAAGGTGAAGCCAGGATGTAAACTAGGTCTTTTGAACTACAAAACCTTCCGTACTCTCATACTGTGCTGCTTCTGTATATAAAATTGTGATGGGCTAGTCACTGTGCTTCACCCAAACACCCATATATTCTGTAAGGTAGGCTTGGTTTGAAATTACATATGTCATTCATTTACACTTTTCTTAAAATATTCTTTTTCCTCACCAAGTGTCCAGCAACCTCAGAGTTTTTAATGGTTTGGACAGTAAAGAATTTGCCTTCAATGTAGGAGACCAGGGTTTGATTCTTGTGTCGGGAAGATCCCCTGGGGAAAGGAATGGCTACCCACTCCAATATTCTTGCCTGGAGAATTCCATGGATAGAGGAGCCAGGTGAGGCTGCAGTCCTTAGAGTCACAAAGAGTTGGACACAACTGAGCGACTAACACACACATATGCAATGCAGAAGTACATAGTGCTAAATCTGGTCCTTAGATTATAAAAGTGTTTCCATCCCACACGTATCCTACATATTTCCTTATCTTTGTGGGTCATAGTCATCACTTAAGCAGTGTTTTTTATATTGAATTTTAAAATAAACTCTGAAGTAATGTTTTAAAACAATTATAACTCATAGAGTCAAGTTATTATCCTTTATCAAGGTACCCCTGGGAGGCCATGTACTTACTGTAGTGATGCTAGTATTACTTAGAATATTTTTGAAACTTTTCTTTGGGAATTGGCTTTAAAGACATTTTACAAGTCACATAAAAAAGCCACCTCAGTGTTTATTAGTCACAGATTATGCAGAGCCTGGTGGGCTGCCGTCTGTGGGGTTGCATAGAGTCGGACACGACTGAAGCGACTTAGCATAGCATAGCATAGCATAGCATATGCTCCTTTATCCTTATGATGTCTTCTTTCCTTAGTTTTGCTTTTCTTGTGCTGATTTAGCTCTTCTACCCACCTGTGCATGAGCCAATACCCTAAGAAGCCCCAGAAGATGGGTGTGTTGGCCAGAGTTCCAGGAGCAAGAATTTTAGGTTATACTGAAACTGAGTGCTGTATAGGGAGAATTCTGTGAATCCAAAAACCATCTTCTGTGGGCTGCATAAGTGCCATAAGTAATTTGCACAGGAGTAAGGACTGAAGTATCTATGAATCACAAGAGACTGTGGAAACTTAAATATAAACAATTGTGTACAACATTTTTCTCCAGTGAAAGTCACAGAAGCCAAACCAAGCCATTCTTTGTTCTCAGGGTCCCCTTTGCCCTTCATGGCTGCCACTCAAAACCTCTGGGAAGAAGGATGAAAAAGAACTTGGGGAAATGGTTCTCCTGTAAAATGGCATTTTTTTCTCTTGTGATGAAGTATGACATGGTGGTGGCTATCAGTACTCGAAACTTTAATTAGTGAGAGGCCTAATAAAAAATAGAGACGCTTCCCCACTAGCCTAAATTAATGTAAACAGTTCAGGTTTTGTTTGTGTTTTTATCAACACATCATGTTTCTAACAGAAGTTTCTTACTATTTATACTGATTAATTTGACACCATTTTACAAAGACACTTCTTGGGTATTATAAACAGTCAATGGTAAAAGATCCATATATTATCTATATTAGTGCCCTCAGAAATTATTGGTATAGACAAGAAAAACATCTGTGCAATATTAACAAATAAATTTATTTAAAAACATGAAAGTTGTCAAAGGCAAGTGATTTCCCCAAGGTTAAAGCTACTTAACACAAAAGTTAGAATTATAACCATGGTCCAAGAAAAAAAATCCTCAAATAATTTAACTGAGTTTCTGTTATGCCATATCAAGTTGCTTGCTGAAGTTTGTGGTCTTTCAGACCAACATTAACATTCCAAATCAGTCAACAGGTCTAGTGGAAAGAGAATTCACTGGGGAATCAGGTCAGGGTTTTAGTTTTGTCTTTGTCTATTGTAGTAAGCTTTTACTCAGGGTGGCTGCTTTCTCCCATTCTCTAGCCAGGGATTCCCCCAACCTAACATTGTCCATTCTTTATATTTAGCCTCCTCCTGGGTCTTGTCAACTGTTTGAATATTAGTGTTTTTCATTTCTTATATCTATTCATAGCCATCACTCTAGTAAAAGACTATATTACCTCACATCCCCTACCTCATCCTCCCCAACTTTAGACCATTCCTCACATCACCGCCACAAAAATCATCTTTTATTTTTTGCTGAAATATTTTCAGCAGCTCCTATTGAATAGCTGATCAAGTTTTTCCCTTCCATATTTTGGCTCCAGCTTGTCTCTTCAGACTCACTACTCAGCATATGCCAGTGCCATTGAAAACCAGACATTCTATAAGAATGATTTTAAGGTTTTTCTATGGTGAAGGGAGAAAATGGTTATAAACTATGTTTACATTTTTTCCAGACTAATTTCTCTAACATTACATTTTACAAAACTAACCAGCTGAGTTTTAAGCTTTTGAACAAGCCTAAAAGTTGTTTCCTAAGGAGAAGAAATCTTTTGTCCCCCCACCAAGAAGAAAGTATATTCAGTTTCTTAACCTTCAAACAATGTCAGTCTTGCCACCTGTGCATTGGATAACCAAAGCCATGAGGATTTTAATTTAGCAGCATAGATACTCCAGACTAGAACTGACTATTGTCAAGCTTCTGTGAGAAACTTGACTGATCAATATTTGAGGAAAGCGCTCAAGAGTACATTTCTGAAGTACTAGAGATTGGTTAATCACTAAAAAAGATGTTTACCTGGGTTTAAAACCTTTGGTGTTAGTAAGGGTCAGCACAAGAAAAGGCCCAACAGAGAATTTCTACAATTCTGTAAAGCCTCCTGAATTCACTTACTGTGTTGCTGAGTGTTGCTTATATAAGGAAACATGCAATAAATTCACTTATTCAACAAACATTTAACTGAATACCTGTTGTATGTTGGGTGCCAGTGCCATATGTAGAAAAATATTAGACCTATAGAATCTACCCTTATAAACTGTTCAGGCTAATGAATTCAGACACTCAAAGCAAGTAAATCACCATGAAATATGGTAAGTACCCTAAAAAAGGAGAGCAAAGTATGAAGATACAGAGATTGGAGTGACTTGTTCTGCCTGGAAAAGAAGGGGAAGACTTTGTAGAACATGGGGTATTTGAGCAGTGCTCCGAAGAAAAATATACCTGACTGAAGACCTGATTTGTAAGCTTTCAAATGGCAAAGGAATTGCAAGTACAAAGGGTTCAAAACATGAACAAGTATAGTGTGCTTAGAGAAACGAAAGCGTTAAATGTGAGTGATGAAGCTGGTTAGATGAGTATACAGACCAGGGTTGTTTTTATACATGTGTGTGTATGTATTTAATATATACATTTAATAATTATTTGTCTAAATGGATTCTTTGTATCAGATAAGACTGTTACAACCCTCTAAGTTCTTTGCTTTGCCTTCCTTGCCGGAGAAGTTAGTAATAAAACTCACTTTTGCCTGGGCTCTTGGTACATTCAGCATATTTGCTTTTCTTCCCCACGTGTGAGAAATGATTTGTGCTTTCTTGCCTCTGTTGTGAGATCCCCTGCTTGACACAGAATGTCTGCTTTCTTCCTATCCTGTTATTCATTCCGTAAATATTTATTGAAAACCCACTGAGAAAATAGTCATGAAATTTACTTTTTGCCTTTTAGTGTCCAAGATCTTCATGGCCCAGTTTCCCTTCTCTATGTGAGTATTTCTTGGTAACTGCAATTCATTTGGCTTTCATTTTCACTTGGGGCTAATTCTGCAGTGTTTTATAACTTACTAGGTATAAAATTCTTTCATTTGTGGTAGTGTGATCTCTCCAACTAGAACGCTAGCTTCTTACAGGGCAGGGACTGTATCATCTGCTTCTTAAGAGTATTTTACAACACAAAGTACAGCAATGAGAAGGGAAAAAGAAGCTATACTCCTGTTAGTGACTTCTTGATGATGAGTAATGAGGTCATGGCATGTGTGTGTTGCTGTTTACAGAGATGTGTATTGAAATGTTAAAAAGCTTTCTAAGACATACTAAGCCTTTGCTCAGCCCTCACTTTTGTATATTAACATAGGAGTGAATGATGAAACAGAAGAAATCTGGAAAACATCTCTGGGACTTGGATATCATGAACTGAAAATTTCAGAATTTGGAGGTAAAGGTATTTCTCTTTTTCCAATTAAAAGTCATGAGTTGGAAGAGAGAAGATATAAATCACTGAAGGAATGATGTGGGAGAATTGGGTTATTTTCTGTCTTACCATAGAATTAGTGGTGTCAGAATAGTAGGAACCCAAGAATTTATAATCTGATGGTTTAGTATTGAAACAGAATAGTGGCAGGAATTTAATTGCTCTGTCCAGCAAGCAGAGATTGGAATTAGGTAAGGGCAAGGTTCAAGTTAGGAAGTAGGCATTTGACAGGATTTGCACCAAGATTTCTAATACTCAAGAGTCATGCGTTAATAGGAATGAAGAGGAATGAAGTGCTCCTCACTAATTCTCCATAGGTCTTAGTTCCTTTTCTTTCCTTTCTAGGTTTTATTGTATGTAACAGATTGCTGCCTCTTTTCTGGGTTAGGGTGGGGATCAACAATTCAGGACTTCCTTAGTGATCCCCTCCTTGCATCCCCAACTCCCTGTTGGTAACTCACCCATCTTACAGGGTGGTTATGAAGATTTAAACATTTATACATATCGAGTACCTAAATGGAGCCTGGCTCATAGTAACTACAAATGTTAGTTGCTACTGTTATTGTTGTAACTATTATTATTTTCCCCTGAAGTTTAAAGGAAAGGCACATTAATGAAAAATTAACATGAATAGTGTTAGGGAGACACCTAAAATGAGTGGAAAGTGGAAATGTTAGTTGCTCAGTCATGTCTAACACTCTTTATGATCCTGCCAGGCTCCTCTGTCAATGGAATTCTCTAGACAAGAATACTGAGTGGGTAGCCATTCCTTTTTCCAGATGAATCTTAAAATAACTTTTTTAAATGGCTTAGTTGTGCTCGCTTCGGCAGCACATATACTAAAATGGCTTAGTTACTAAGAAGTGGTATAATATGACAGATACTTGGTAGAAGGTAAATCTTAATCTCAATTAAGAATGATACCCAAACATGAAAAGGTGTGACTCAGACGGTAAAGAACCTGCCTCCTATGTGGGAGACCCAGGTTTGATCTTGGGGTTGGGAAGATCCCCTGGAGAAGGAAATGGCAACCCACTCCAGTATTCTTGCCTGGGAAATCCCATGGACAGAGGAGCCTGGCAGGCTGCAGTCCATGCATCACAAACAGTTGGACTGAGCAACTGACATGCACACTTAGTAACAGGGTGATCATCTATTCCAATTTGTCTGGGACAGTCTTGATTTACATCTCTTGTTATGGTGAAATTATTGCTTAATGCTCCCTTTCACTCTCAAATAACTTCAATTGCATAAAAAAATTAAAGTGTCACCCTAGTTACACNCATCACAAACAGTTGGACTGAGCAACTGACATGCACACTTAGTAACAGGGTGATCATCTATTCCAATTTGTCTGGGACAGTCTTGATTTACATCTCTTGTTATGGTGAAATTATTGCTTAATGCTCCCTTTCACTCTCAAATAACTTCAATTGCATAAAAAAATTAAAGTGTCACCCTAGTTACACTGGCGGTGGAAGTAAGCGTGAAATTACCAAAAAAAAAAAAAAAAAAACCCCAAACCTGTATATCGAAAGAATTTCTAGTTTATAGGCTCAGGTTAAAAAAAAAAAAAAAGCATCCTAAGGTTAGTGAGAACCTGTATAATGTGATCATGAAGTACTACCAGCAGTCTTTGAGGAACTAGGAAATAAAACATGCCAGAACACAGCTTGGGCAAAAGTCTAAAATCCAGGTATAAAACTGGATTCCAGAGGGCAGGGAATTTACCTTCTAATCCTAGGAAATTTCTGATGTGGACTGTTCAGCATTGTTTTAAATCAGAAAGTGTGCTCATCACGAAAGCATGAAGAATTATGAAGAAGTGATTAAGTCAGAATAGAGGCCTTGTTTTTTTCCCTTACTATGTGCATAGCCAGGGATGTCCTGCGCTATCCCTCCTCTTGAGCAATGGTTAGGGCAAGATAACAATCACAGTGTTAGGCCTCCAAGACTGATCTGATCTTACCTAGGCAAGTACACATGTAGCGTCAGGAGAATGAGCATACAGCTTTCTGCCTGGAACTCATCCCAGTAAGTAAAACACATGAGACACAGCACAGATAGGCTGTTATCTGTTACATGAGTGGCCGAGTTGGGAAGGATACAACAGAGCAGTAATTACTAGTTACACTTTGCTACTGAAGTAAGACACTAATAGAAAATTACAGCAGCCTCTATTAATGTAATGGGGCTTCCCAGGTGGCACAAAGAATCCTCCTGCCAAAACAGGAGACTTAAGAGATGCAAGTTTGATCCCTGGGTCGGGAAGATCCCCTGGGGTAGGAAATGGCAACCCATTCCAGGATTCTTGCTTGGAGAATCCCATGGACAGTCCGTGGGGTTGCAAAGAGTTGGATACCATTGAGCATGCATTAATTACATGTTAATGTAATTCTCCTAGAAGGGAGAAGTTTAGGAAAGTATAGTTCTTTCTGTTCCTATGCAAGAAAATCACTTATGAGAAGATTCCCTTGGCCCCCAAGGCTGCACACACATCTCCATGCCCCTGTGGTTAACTCAGAACAGCACCTAAAACATTTTAATTTTTACTTATCTGTTTAGCTCCTTCACTCAACTTGGAAGTCTGTGACAGTAGGGGCAATCTCTTATTCACTGTTGTATCCTTATCCTGGCAACAGTAGATTCAGTTCAGTTCAGTCGCTCAGTCGTGTTCGACTCTTTGTGATGCCATGAATTGCAGCATGCCAGGCCTCCCTGTCCATCACCAACTCTCAGAGTTCACTCAGACTCAGGTCATCGAGTCGGTGATGCCATCCAGCCATCTCATCCTCTATCATCGCCTTCTCCTCCTGCCCCCAATCCCTCCCAGCATCAGAGTCTTTTCCAGTGAGTCAACTCTGCATGAGGTGGCCAAAGTACTGGTTTCAGCTTCAGCATCATTCCTTCCAAAGAACACCCAGGACTGATCTCCTTNTTTGCTGGCATACTGAGTGCAGCACTTTCACAGCAGCATCTTTCAGGATTTGGAATAGCTCAACTGGAATGCCATCACCTCCACTAGCTTTGTTTGTAGTGATGATTTCTAAGGCCCAATTGAAATTCCAGGATGTCTGGCTCTTGGTGAGTGATCATACCATCGTGATTATCTTGGTCATGAAGATCTTTCTTGTACAGTTCTTCTGTTTTGCCAAGAGAATGCACTGATCCTAGCCAAACACCCTCTTCCAACAACACAAGAGAAGACTCTACCCGAACTATGGACTGAGGTTCGTGACATTGCACAGGGTCTGTGGGTTGGTGTAAGATTTTAATCTCTTCTAGAATAAAACTCTTAAGACTCCATAATTAGTTTAGGATATAGAATGAAATGTGATTAGCTATCAGATAATTGGGATTCACAGATGATGTAACTGAGTCCATTCCAGTTATGGGGATGCTTTGTTGTCCCTTATTCATTCCTTTATTATGTACTTTGACTTTTTTCCCCCATCACATAGTAATCACTTAACAGTGCTCTAGGGTACTGGGAATCAAAGATGGAGTAGTTTGTGCTTCCAGAGCCAGCCTTCACATGGTGATCAGGGAACAGGATACATATACTTTCAACTTCTTTTAGACTGGGTATTCTAAAACACTTAGATAAAGGGCTATGGGACCACAACAGGTGGTAATGGTCCTGGGCATTGAAGGATGGATAGAAGAATTTATTAGGTGAGATAAGGAAAGGGAGGAAGGGAGTAAAGGGAGCACTTTGGGGGCACAGTTTGCAAGCTGCACTCTTCCTCTTCCAGTGTCTCCAAAACCTACTCTCTGAAGGCCGGCTGGCCCTTCCCCAGTGTGCTCTGCAAGAGGAAGCTTTGATGCTTTAGCTAAAGGCTAGGTCTGTTACCAGCACATGGATTCATAACAGCTTCCCATGCTGAGTCAGGTACAATTAAATATCTAAAAAATAACTGTAAAACTAGAACATCTTGTGGCTCTGGTCATCTGAATTTTGAGTCAAATATTCATGACAAATAAGTCTCAAATATAGAAGTATTTTAGAAATATAGTTTTATTACTTGGAAATACATACAAAAATTCAAACACAGCTAAAAAACAGTTGCCAAGCAGCAGTCCTATCCAACCTGTTTTAATGAACACATAAAACAGTTATAATCAGCATAAGACAATTTAAGTTCTAAAACAACTCACTGTCTTCAGGGTCTTTAGATATTGGGCTTAAAACTGATTATTCTTTACAGCTGTTTAATCATCCCCCCAACTACTAATGGTTTTGAAAACTGGAAAAATGTTTGTCCATTTCTAGTCTTTTGTTACCTTATGATCTCCATGGTTTCTTAAAAATTTCCAGCAGTTGCTGACAGAAAGCATTTGGAACATCCAGCAGCTGTCTGTGATACTGGAGTTTGGGCCTAAGAGCCCTAAAATTATTCAAGGTGGCAAAATTTTTACTTCCTATTTTTGCGGTTTTGCTTATGTCATTTTTGTCCAAGCAGACTAGGTCTCTTTGTCAGAGGAAAAAAAAAAAAAGTGAGTTACTCTGTTTTTCCTGATTGTTGATCCAGTATACTCTTTTATCTATTTTTCTTTTTGTTGTGATTCAGGTTTTAAAATATTTTTTGGCAGTCGTAGTGTTTTCTGCACATTTAAGCTCATTCTGAGCTTTAACATATCTAACACTGTTTTTTATATTCCACTTTGCTCTTTTCGGGCCTTATCATGCCAGTTTTTCCTTCTTTTGTGTGTAATCTTTGACAAGTTGACTTCATCAGAGAGCTCTCTATGAGATGCTTTAGTCGCCTATTCTCTGCCTTCTTCTCTAGGTTCATTTAACTTTTAAAAAATGTTCAGAATTTCACCTAAAGTAAGTTCACCCTTTTATGGTCCCCCTCACTACTGTAACTATTAAAAACAACAACAACTGGAAAAGGTAGTGGGCTGACAAGCAGTAGGGCCTGCTTTTAATTTTGGTTTTGCAACTTGACTGTGTTCTTCAGTCCAGTCTAGCATCCTTTCTTTCATTGCTGAGGAGCCGAGGCCTGGAGTAGACTGGATATCCTCTGATTAGTCTAAATTTTAGGGTCTAGATTCCTGAAGTTCTCTCTCTACCTCCAGCTGGTGACAGATGCCTGTGGGACCTCTTGTATTTGTTTCTCCATCGCTGCTGTCCCCGTCTTAGCTCTGCCTTTCTTTCTCCTCCCCTGAACTCATTTAATTATCTTGAGACCTCTGCTACAGTGTTATGAACATACTGACTTGCTTAAACTTGTTGATGGACCTGTACTGGCTATAAGATACAGTAAAAACCTCTTCCTTAGATTGGCATATAAGGTCCTACACAATCAGCTCCAACTTCCTTTCCATTGTCCTAGTCACAGGCCTCCTCCCCACCCCAACCCTGCACTAGCCCTGTGGCAAGAACTTACTTTCTCTAATGCATTTCTGCTATTTTGCACTTGAGCTTGTTAATGACTTTACAAAACTGGGCACCAAATCCTGATGAGTGCTGAGCATTTCAGGTATAAAAATTACCCAACGTCACTGCATATCTCATTCATTCAGTAAACATTTATTGATGTTTATTGTCCCGATACAGGCATAAAATTTAGTATCCTTGCATGCTCTCAGTGGCTTCACACTCTGGAGAAGACAGTGACAGTGGCAGGGCTACAGTCTAATAAGCCCCCATATGCATAAATGCTAAATAAAGCCTCAAATCCACTTTAACAAGCCACTTAGATCAACTGTGTTATCTTAGATCACACTGAAGATGTGTTCTTCGGGGCCTTTATCATGACTACTCTCAAACCAATTCTATGCAACCCAATTCTTAAGTGTAATCTTCTGTTTACTATTTTTTAAAAGTCAATTAAAGGATTACAAATTTATTCCAGTGAATTGCAGATGCTGCTTTTGGTTTTGTATGCTTGCTTGTTTAATGTTTCTAAGTTTTCATTCTGACATCTAACATTTGGTCTGTCTTCTGACTTGAAGACTAGCTCTGATTTCAAAGTTACTGATTAAAAGCAATGGAGAGAACAGAACTAAGGCCCGAACTTTAGGAAGCTCTGTCCTGCTTTTCTAGCATTTTCTATTAAACATGCCCCATACTACCTTATTAAGATTTATTAGTCTAAATGAAATGGGTAAAAGTCATGCATAACAAAGAATTTTAGACTGACTTTTAAAAATAACAATCATTAAATATCTATTATAAATATTTACTTTAAAAGAATTGAAAGATGTTACATATATTACATACTACATATAATGGCACATGTCAGCCTTATAAGCTTAAAAATAATCTTTCCCCAAACTGGGATTGACTTAGACTCCAAGTATAAAATGACTCTTGGCCTATAGCACCAACCCAGGCCCAGAGGAAAGCCAATTTTGAACCTGTCCTCTGGCATTGGGCTTCCTGATATGACACTGAGGGTCTTCTCCCTCTGGTTTTGCTCCCTGGCAGTACTGAGGCCTGGCACAGGGACCCATTTGACTGAACGCTGCAGGCCTAGGAAATCAGGGAATCTAGAGGACGTAGGGTCCTCCTTAACAATTTTACAATGAAAAAAAAAAATGCCTTATTGTCTTTGCTTTTGATCTAGACAACTAGAACAAGACTACATGATGGAAGGTTAGAATACTGAGATACATTTTCTCTGCTGGTTTTTCTCTTTGGAAATTTAAAAGTGTCATGATAGGAGGAGCCTTAAAAGTCATCTAGTTCAATACTGGTAATCTGTTCCACTAGTATCTCCTTTTCCTCAGATTTAGGTATAATTCAAAGTTTTAAATGCCACCCATATGCCACTTTGTTAGACAAACACATAGAAATTTAATAACACTTTTCATTTTTTTTTTAAATTTATAAGGACAATTCCTGCCAAATGTTCTGGCTTATGGCTCTTCTCCTCTTCATAGTATGTTTAAGTTGCACATTAAGAATCCAAAAAATACCACTATGGAATTTTCATAAGCAATATCCAACTAATCAGTAAAACACAGTACACAGTGTGAAAATTTTAATTTATTCCCCCTCCCCCCAGCCATCCAGAATGTATACCCCTTTAGCTTTGAGAAATGTGAGAACTAAAAATACCAACAGAGTTGATCATATATAGAGAAAAGAATGAAAAACACATACTACACAGAAAATATCCCTAAGTCCTCCCTAGCCTAGTAGTGCAAGTTAATGGTATATATCTGGCAGTCTCACCTTTCACTTGATGTATAAAAATTTTACAGGACAGATTTAAAGTAAAGATAGGCCTCTGATTTTTATTTATTTATTTTTAACCCTAGCAGATTTTTTTAAAAGAGGCTATATTAAATGACAATACATTTTGAGTCGGGGAGAGAAAAAATTAAAAAACCCAAAACTTCTTTCAGTTTATTCAAAATAAAAATACACATAGAATTATGAAAATATAGGTTTACTATTTCCACCATGTAAGTTGATGCTGCTGTTTGAAAGGCTTGCAAATTGTTTTTCCAAGTTTTTAAAGCTCATCTCGATCCCTCAATAGAGTATACCTATATTCACTGGGTGCTAGTTTCTGGAAGGAGCTCTCAGGTGGACTGCTTGCTACATCCTGGACTTCCTAAATGGGAAAGAATAAAACATTTTTATATCAATATATTTTATAGTTATATTTCAATAGGAGTACTAGATACATGGTAATTGCCCTATAATTATTTATTAATAATCAATAAACTATAGTTACTGTAGGCCAAAGACGAGTTGAGTTTGAAATCTTGCTTTCCCTGTTTCAAATGCCCTTACTCAGATTCTCCAAGGCAGGGCTACCACAGAGCCATTAACTGTTGATCTGATGACAGTTACTGAGACACCTGGGTGCTTTCCTAGAATATTCTGTAGAGGCAGTAAAATTCTAAGCTGGCCAAAACCCTTCCATTTTACAAATGACTGCTAAGATTATTAAAGGCACCTGTAGCCTGGGAGGCAACAGTCCATGGCGTTGCAAAAGAGTTGGACACAACTTAGCAACTGAACAACAATTCTGCAGATAGAGATCTGGATGTCAGGATTACAAAAACCTAGTTGACTAAGGAAGAAAAACACTTCAATATTCTTAAGAAATTTCTGTAGTATTTTACTTGTATACCAACACTACGTAAAAATATCCAGTGGAAATATGAGTGATGTAGAAGAATTTCAAAAGGACAGTGCAGTCTATCCTTTACATTGTTAGCTCCTCAAAAGTAAATGTGTTTATCATTGTTTTAATATTCCCTGTAGTTTACACAGGCACATAGTATGTGTAGTACACTATATATATACATATGTATATATGTATACACATGTATATACATATGTGTATATACATACATATATGTATGTATACATACATATGTGTATATACATACATATATGTATGTATACATACATATGTATATACATATATATATATGTATATACATGTGTATATATATATATAAAATGGCACATGGGGAACAATGTATCCACAGACTTTACTTTTTATACTTAGTCACATTCCCTTTCCCCAGTACATTTGTTATTTTTTGCTGAGATATGTTTGGTTTAGTTAATCTGAAGCTATATTACTGTGAAATGAACATGTATTTGGTGCCTACTATGTATTAGTATGCAAAGATAAATAAATACAAGAAGCTGAGTATCTAATATAGAAATTGAAACAAATCAGGATAATACAATAATGGCAAGTCACATCTTTTCTTAATCTGATAAAATACTAAGCAGGCCTACTTTGGGTTACTGCCAACAAAGTTTTCCTACATTGATAGGTGCTTAATTATCAAAGAAAATCTGATCTCAGATTGCAAGGAAAAAAGCATGTTGTCAGATTTCCAAAAGTAACTGGTAACTCTGAACTTAATTTGACTCTTAAAAATTCACTTAATTTTTATTTTTCTTTAATACTTGGTGGTTCTTTTGGCAAAAACAGTGTATTGACGTTCTGGGCATATGCAGCAAGTATTTTGGTATATATCATCTCTGGTATATATCATTCCCTCTCAGTATAATGGTAACAGACATGATATAAATCAATAATGCATCAAAATGCAAATTTAGGGGTGTTTAACAAAGCAAGTACTTATACAGAATTTACAAGGTAACTAGGAACAGAAGAAAATTCTCAGGTTAAAAATATTTATCTGTATATCAAGCAAATATAAAATTGTATTGGTAAACAGTTGTCAAGCATTCTACATCTCAAACGGCAAAGCTGCATTAAACTGTAAGTTTTGAGCATTATGAATACCGTGGTGATGAAGGCTCTTAAGATATCAAATCATTATTTTCTTTATAGTGTGGTGGTCACTCTCAGCCACAGAGGAAGGCTTAAGCAATTAATGCAATCCACTGATTTCTTTGCTAGTCTACCTGCTTCTAATCCCTACCTCCTACTTCTATATGAAGCTAACTGTATTTAACCCTTTTATGGCCATTTTCCACCAAGGACTTACCAGACAACTTCGTTTATATGATCAAGTAACTATATTGTAATATTCTTACAACTTTTCTGAAGGTTTAAATTTTTTTAAATGAACATAATTTGTATATTATCTAGTTTGTTTAGAATGTGTTTAGAATATTTTTACAAAAATATTCAGGACTGGAAACTCAAGCTTATGCAAGAGCTTCAGAGTCTTTTCAAGACTAATTGAAAAAAGAAAAAAAGAGTTCCCACTGAGAAACAAACAACAGTCCTACCTCTCCTGGGGCAGTATCAGTTGGGTCAGGACCATGATGGAATTCTCTGTGTAGTTTTCCAGAATGTAAGTCAAATACAAACTGCTTGAGTTTTCCAGGAATTCTAAAACCAAAGTAAAACAAAAATTTAGCTTCAACTATTTAGATAGACTTACCAACTTAACAACAGTAAAAACAATTTTTTAAAAAACTTAGGTACAATCCCACGAACCCACCATAACTAGTAACAAACAGTCCAGATACATCTCAAACATTTTCACACAGTTGTAAATCATGATGTCTAGTACTCACTTTCACTTTTCACTTTCATGCATTGGAGAAGGAAATGGCAACCCACTCCAGTGTTCTTGCCTGGAGAATCCCAGGGACGGGGGAGCCTGGTGGGCTGCCGTCTATGGGGTCGCACAGAGTCGGACACGACTGAAGCGATTTAGCAGCAGCAGCAGCAGTACTCAACTGTGTGTTCCAATGCTTGCACTTGTTTTACAGAAAATTTTCTACGCTTACTGGAACAAATGCTTCAGAATCAAGATGGTATCCTAAGGCTTATTCCCTTATGTTGGGCATTTACAAATTTTCCTTAATATATATAACTGCAAAATCTTATGTTCTGTAAAATTACACTAAAAATAATAGCTCAAGGGAAAAATAATGTGGGGACTAATCAAAACTATGTAGGTCTGTCCTGAATTAATTGAAGGAAGATTATATTACAAAGTCCCACATCCATTTGGCAAAGTATTTGGAAGGCAGAGTTTTAAGCCATGGGAAATAAAGAGAATCACACAGAAAACAGACTGATGTGAGCACTTCAGAATGACATGATGCTTCCAAATATGTAAGGCTTCTCCACCATTCTACACATTCATGACAAAGGAAATGAGACAAAGACTATGAAATAGAAAAAAAAAAATAAACTGGTTACAAGTCATAGCTTGTTACATAGGTTTGTAACCAGATTATTACTAAGAGCCTAATTAGTGCCCTTCAGCCTCCTCCAGCATTTGATCTCTTTGTCAGCCAGAGGACACCTTAATCTGAAGCTTAGCAGTCTTTTTTGAGATACAGGGCATTCACTGCCAGCATAACAAATTTTATCAAAATAATCTAAACCAGGGTGTAGCTCTTTCATGTTTTTTCTTGGAGAACTTTCTTCACAACTTAAACCACAGAGGCAGTTTCATCGGCTACCTTAACACTGTTAAAAGCAAAGCACTTCTCAAGGCCATCAAAGTGGCCTTTTTAAAAAAAAAAAAAGGTCTTCATACATCACAAAGACAAAGGCATTGTCTTTTGTGGTGAAAAAGCTTTCCTTAGTGGCTTCAAACTATTCTGAGGAAAATAACATGAACCAACATCAGTTCAGTTCAGTCGCTCAGTTGTGTCCAACTCTTTGTGACCCCAGGGACAGCAGCACGCCAGGCTTCCCTGTCCATCACCAACTCCCAGAGCTTACTCAAACTCATGTCCATTGAGTCGGTGATGCCCTCCAACCATATAACTCACTGTATATTTGACGACATTTCTGTAGTTACCAATTATGGTATGAGCACATCTGCAGGACGGAAACGTGCACTACAGCAAAACAGACCAGTATAAAGCTAAGCAGATTTACCTAGTACCAGCCTTTTCCTTCACAATTATTTCCCTGAGTTGTATCTGATAAAGAAGGAGTGATGAGTTAATGTGTAAGAACTTAAAGTGGGCAAATTATGGCTACAGAACATCAATACTGACTACTGCTTGTCTACCTGTTTGTTCTCTGAGGTCTTGCCAGCACTTTTGTCTTTAATACTAAAATCCGTTTTGCTAATTTGATAAGTAAAAGACACCAGCATTTTTATTTCCATCTCTTCAGAAATTAAGCATTATTTTTCCATTGTTTTAATTTCTTTTTCTGCTCCTATGAATTGTTTGTCCTCTGCTGAGATCCTGGTAGAGATCTGGCCTCTACTGAGATCAATTAAAATTCATTATATTTTTAAATAGAAACCCATTTCTCCCCCTCCCCCCAATCCATTACATGAATTAAAATGCAGGTCTACAAACATTTTATTTCCTTCAGTAGAACTGCTTTTTTAAATGACTGTTTTGGTAGCATACCTGGCTTATGTTAATATTACCAGTTTTTCTTTTTATCCTTTCCTGAGGTCCTGCAAGTGCTGTTTCTTCTCTCAATAACTCCCACTGAGATTAACAGCCAATAACTTCATTGTACACCCATTTTGGCTCCCCACTAGCTCCAATGCAACAGAGGCCAGCAGGTGCCAAATGCACAGTTTACAAATACAAATGGCTGTCAGGTAGTTGTATTGACAGAATGCCTCTGAAAGGGTCTCTGGTACAGAAGAAATTGCACATGTACCAGACACAAACATTGAGAGGATATCAATTTAATCTGACATCATCTATTGTCACCCACAGCAAAGCGCTCAAATATATTCAAAGAATTGCAAATCTATAATTTTTAAGATAAAGCCCTTGCTAGTTTATTTAAAAATGTTCAAAGATGGTCACACCAATACAATGTGAATTGCTTCTGCTAGTCAAGAAATAATTTACAATTAAATCTTAAGTGTAACAGATTCATAGAGTACACTCAAAACAGATTTTTCCCCTACTTGATTTTTTCCCCTTTGTCAACATGTGGGAGAACTGTGAGTAAAAGCAAAGACGAGAGAGGATGAATCTGAATTGATGTGGTAGAAAAACAGATGACAAAGAGCTCTTATCTAGCTTGTGGCTAGAAATTATCCAGTTATTAGGTAACAATCAGTGAATCAACAATACATTGTCAAGAAAATAGACAACACAGTTATCTGCTAAAAAGGAAGATAAATCGACCCTTACTATAATAAATTCAATTAAATTTTCATACTTAGGGTATACTTTTTCTAATTAGAACCCCTAAGTGTTTCTCTCTCATCCTCCACTTTGTTTGCTTACAGTATTTATTTTTAGGTGATACAAAATTTAGACATAGTGAAATGCACAAAACATAAGTGTATCATTTAAATGAGCTTTAACAAGTGCATATGAGGTGAGAAGTATACATACAATAGAATTCATTTTTTAGGCTTAAGTTATATGATTTTTAACATAAGCATATAGCATCTTGTTACCACCTATACAAACAGGAAATAGAACAATTCCAACACTCACTCCTATCCTCCTCTTCCCTTTAACTCTTGCTGATCTGATCTATTCCCATAATTTGTCTTTTCCAGAATGTCATGGATATGAAATTGTGAGACTGGCTTCTTTTACCTAACACCCTGCATTTGAGATTCATCCCCTTTGTTGCATGCATAAAAATGTACGTTCTTTTATTCATTGAATAGCATTCCATTGAGTGGATATACCACAACTGGTTTATTCATTCACCCACTGAAAGACACTGGTTCTTTCAAGACTTTGGTGACTGTAAACAATGCTACCACAAATGTCTGGGCATAGGTTTTTGTGTGAACGTAAGTTTATTTCTCTAGGTAAAATACTAGGTTATATACATGGTGTATGTTTGACTTTTTAAGAAACTGCCAAATTGTCTTCCAGAGTGGCTGTATCATTTTGCAGTCCCACTAGCAATGTATGAGAGTTCCATTTGCTCCATATGTCAATTATACCTCTGTTAAGCTGGAAAAAAAATGGGGGACATATAATTTGGAGTGGAGAAGGAATCGATCTATGTGGGTTGAGCCAATCAGATGTCTACAGAATGTAGGCCAAGGGGTTTAAGGAATGCAATCAGATGATTTGATGAGAGTTAAAAAAGTCATAGAGAGTTCAGACTAAGTCCCATCACGGTAAATCAGAACCATGTCCAGGCAGAAGTTAGAGCAGGGCAGAGGAAAAGCTGCTCTACAGAAAGGAGGATGGGGCAGATGTGAAGTGAGAGCCCAGAGAAGAGCTCCTGGGCCCCAGAGGAAGGGAAGAAGAGAGCAGCTGCTCAGCACTTGCGATGGTTCAGCCTAGCTCCGCTCAAGCAGTTCCATTCCTTGTCATTTCCTTAGTAGTTTTTCAGAATAAACCCCTTGGTTTTGAGCTTCACCGGGTGAGTTATTTTGTTCCTTGAAACTGTAAATAGTTAACAGCAGAACTATCCAACAGAACTTTTGTGATGACCAAAAAATACTGTATATCTATGCTGTCAAATACAGGAACCATTACCTGCATGTGGCAACTGAGCTCTTGAAATGGGTTTAGAGTAAGTGAGAAACTAAATTTTTAGTTTACATCATTTAAATTAATGTAAACTTAAGTATCCATATAGGGCTATTAACTATCACATTGGATAGCAAAGCACTATGACTTTTGACAAAGGGTCAAAAACAAGAAGCACAATCAGTAAAAGACAATGAAAGAGCCGTTTCCTCCCTACCAACAAAGGGAAAATCACAATGGGAAAAGTGTTCCATAGCACCGAAACTACAAGGATGTTAATGAGGATGAATCAAGTAAAGTCCGTTAGTACCAGTGTTATTTTTTTCATGGGAAAAACCTGGATTTCAAACAACAGAGGTTATTTAGACAAATCATGAAATAATCCATTCAAAGGCAAGCTATCTAGCCACTAGAAATAATGAAAAAATACTGATGAATGAGAAGATGTTTATAATGTGTGGATAAGTTAAAAAGCAGCAGCAAGTTAAAAAGAAAATTTATAAAATAGCATGGTTCCAATTTGGAGAAGGCGATGGCACACTACTCCAGTGCTTTTGCCTGGCAAATCCTATGGTAGGCTGCAGTCCATGGGGTCACGAGGAATCGGACACGACTGAGCGACTTGCTTTTCACTTTCACGCATTGGAGAGGGAAACGGCAATCCACTCCAGTGTTCTTGCCTGGAAAATCCCATGGACGGGGGAGCCTGGTGGGCTGCCGTCTATGGGGTCACACGGACACGACTGAAGTGACTTAGCCACTTAGCCATGGTTCCAATTTTATAATACATACATATATCTAGACCTCTTTTGTGGATTTATAGGTGATTTTTATTCTTTGGCATTTTATCAACTTTAAGAATTATCCACAAAGAAAATATTTTTATAATCAGAAATAAGGGACAAATTATATGCTTAACAGATACATAGAGAGCAGACATCTTTCCCTGGTTCTTGATGTTAAGAGGAAAGCATTCAGTCTTTCACCATTGAATATGGTATTAGCTGTAGGTTCTCTGCAAATGACCTTTATAAGACTGATGAAGCTTCCATATATTCCCAGTTTCTTAAGCATTTTTGTCATGATGGATACTGAATTTTGTCAAATGGTTCATGTGTATGTTGATATAATCAGTATATGCCTAATTACTCACTGATTTTTGAAAGCCGGAAGGAAATGGCAACCCACTCCAGTATTCTTGCTTGGAAAAGCCCATGGACGGAGGAGCCTGGTAGACTACAGTCCATGGGGTCGCAAAGAGTTGGACGTGACTGAGCGACTTCACTAATGACTAAACATACCAGCCTTGCATACTTGGGATAAAGCCCACTTGGTTGTTGATATATTATTCTTTTTTCACTAATTGCTGGATTCAATTTCCTATTATTGTTTACTACTTTTTAACTTATACAATAGTTTGAACTCATTCAATGTATTACAGTGTAAAAACACTATATCTTGTCATTTAAGTTACTTCTTTGAGCTTCAGCTTTCTGATATGTGAAGTGAGAACAACTGCTTTATTTATCTTAACTGTATTGTTTTTATAGTCACAGACTTGGATTTAAATCCAAATATATTAGTGCCTATAATAATCACACGACTGAGCGACTGAACTGAATAATCATAGTTAGCCTTCTAAACACTAGCCATGTATCAGACACTGTTCTAAGAGTTATACAGATTCATTTAATACTCACAACAACTCTGTTAACTAGGTAAAATTATCATCATTCCTGTTTCATGATGAGGAAACAGAGGCATACAGGTCTTAGAAAACTGCCCAGGGTGATATAACTAATAGATAACAGACTGGGTCCAGAGTCTGTGCATGTAATCGCTGTACTCCTTGCCTCTCTAGTGACTCCACTTTAGTGAAGTTTTTAAATCTTGCAGAGCTTAACTTCTTGATTGTAAAGCAGAAATAATATCTACCTTCTAAGCTTGTAATAGATTAACTGAAAACACATATAAAAGTATAAATTAGGGCTAGTACAACGCTTGGCTCTGTCAGTGCTTGATGTCTGTTTTGCTGGCAAAACCAAATAAGGTAAAAATATATTGGAATGATCTGAAAAGTAAAAGTACTTATAAATACTACATATCAAGATCAGGTGTACAAAAACTATGTTACAGAAATATAAAAATGGTATTTAATGACCTGGACCACTGTATATGTATCAGCCCAGTGGCTGATAAGAGAGACACATTCAGAGAATTAAAACTACAGAGATGAACAGGAGAGGTAGAGAATAGGGCAGATGAGTAACTGATAAATATCAGGATATATTCCAGATATATACATTCAGAATAGTCAAACTCTTAATCTTATAACAAGTGATTAAACTAAAAGCATTTAATGAACATCTACTAATGCCACCACAAAGCACTCAGTATAGCAAGGGATGATGAAAACTAAATATTGGCCTTTTAAAAAGATTCTCAGGGTAAAGAATCTGCCTGCCAGCACAGGACACATGGGTTCAATCCCTGGTCCAAGATCCCACGTTCTTCGAAGCAACTAAGCCCATATGTGACAATAACTGAGCCTGTGCTCTAGAGTCCATGAGCTACAACTACCGAGCCCGTGTGCTACAACTACTGAAGCCCTTACATCCTAAAGTCCGTGCTTCCCAACAAGAGAAACCACTGCAATGGGAAGCCTATGCACTGCAATGAAGAGTAGCCCCCACTCACCATAACTGGACAAAAACTGGCAGAGCAATGAAGACCCAGCACAGCCATAAATAAAACTATACACACACACAAAAGATTTTGCAGCACCATTTTTTTTCCCCAACCAAAAGCCTAACTTGGGTTTAAAAAAAAAAAAAAGAACCCTTAGATAATGAAGAACTAAACCAGGTTGTCAGGGTTACAAGGGTAAACATTTCTTTTACCTATCTCTCCAAGTTCTTTATCATCTCATTCAATTCCTGGTTTGTTCCCTCTAAGTTGAAGGAGACAGGCTAGTTCATCATGGCAGCAACCAAAACTACTAAATTAGGGAGATACCCACCCCTGTAGTTTCAGTTTCATGTTGCCTCTCTCATCTCCTCACCACAACCATGCCCCCTGAATAGTTTAAGGAATTATGATCATAACTTTCAGTGATGCAGTGATTTGAAATAAACGACCTAGATCCCAGAATTGGGGAACTCTTTAGCCTTACAGTAACTTGTTCATTTCCTTAGGAGTGATCTGACATCCTGCTGCTTTTTCCCATCACTGGGGCTCTGGTGGGAGCTTACGTAAGAACCCCTGAGCAAAGGAACAGATGGTGGGGATTTGTAGGCCACAATTTTTAGAAGGTAAGTTTCTCCAGAAAGCCCTTCAACAGTCTTTACACTAGACCCCATCATTTATTCTCTTCTCTCAAGGCTGGCAAACATTTCCTAGGCCTACCCCTATGTGCGTAGGCTTCAAAACTTCCCGCCATTCCACCTCCATATAAAATCGGCAAGACATCAATCTGGTCAAACTACATATAGATAGACAGATAGATATAAGACTACTAAGGATTCAGAGATGTGTGATTCAGTTTCAGGTATTAACAGTGTCTCTTCAAACATCTTTCACATTCACGCTTACACTGCCTTTCTATGTACTGAAAATGTAACTGTTTTGGTATCAAGTGTTAAGAGCTTGAGGTTTGGGGATTCAGTATACTCTGATATGACTTCTAGCCTTGCCAGTGATTAGTGGTGTGGCCTTGTTGGTTATGTTACATCCCTAAACCTCAGGTTCTCTAAAATAAGAGATGAACAGAATACTGGTTAGCAGCTCCCTGCACCATGCTGCAGTGCCTACCTTTAGCATGGGAGGAGACTGTGCATCATAAATCTGCTTTCCCTCTCCTTACCACCACATACTTCCACCAGTTGACTCCAGAACTGCTGAGTTACTAAGTAAAAGTAATAGTAATTACAGTAATTTATGGAAACGGCTTATCATTTAAGCCTTAATTACCATGCAGCACAATAACAATTACACAAGCCATTAAATGTGTCAGATTCACTTTGCTGCATGTCTTTTATTTTTTAACACTAACATCTATTCACATAGGCTCAGTTTGTAGCTCACACAGCATGTGCCTACTTATAATTAAAAAAATATTAGAGGAAACAGGGCCTAGGAGGGGAAATCAGGCACCGAAGGGAGAAATAGAAAGTAATTTGTTTCAGAGCTTCAAATATAATCACTTCTCTTATCTCCCTCCCTGCTCACAGGACTCAACACTTGCAGGATGGGAAAGGATCATTTCCCATTTCCATGTTTCTTTGGGGAATTTTACTCATTCAGTGTCTTTTTGCACCAGGGCATAAGCAGAGAGAGTGCTTTCAGCTGATAAATTAGCTTTTCTTGGTAACATGCCCATCTCTTGGTCCAGTGAACTGTGGCTGGAGGATAGGGGAACTGGGTCATGTGATAAATAATATGACCATTGATCTTAGTTTGGGTACTCTAACAGACACCAAGATGGGATTGGAAAGGCTGCTGCTGCTAAGTCACTTCAGTCGTGTCCGACTCTGTGTGACCCCATAGATGGAAGCCCACCAGGCTCCCCCGTCCCTGGGATTCTCCAGGCAAGAACACTGGAGTGGGTTGCCATTTCCTTCTCCAATGCATGAAAGTGAAAAGTGGAAGGGAAGTCGCTCCGTCATGTTCGACTCTTAGCGACCCCATGGACTGCAGCCTNCCCCATAGATGGAAGCCCACCAGGCTCCCCCGTCCCTGGGATTCTCCAGGCAAGAACACTGGAGTGGGTTGCCATTTCCTTCTCCAATGCATGAAAGTGAAAAGTGGAAGGGAAGTCGCTCCGTCATGTTCGACTCTTAGCGACCCCATGGACTGCAGCCTACCAGGCTCCTCCATCCATGGGATTTTCCAGGCAAGAGTACTGGAGTGGGGTGCCATTGCCTTCTCCATTGGAAAGGCTAGAGTATTTTAAATCTGACTTCAGAACTGGAGGAGAAAATGTAAAAGATAGCCATGGTGAAATTTGTCAGAGGTTTCCCTTCATGTGTAACAATGTTCCTGGGAATAAAAGCCAAAGTTGGGCATAGTTTGGTCTTGACTTTGGCTAACTTGAGACTTTATAATTAGGGCTGGAAATTTACAGTGAAAGGAAGAAGTAAATAACCCAAGATTTGCCCACTACCAGAGGTAGGAAAATATAAAACTTTATGCAAATAACCCATGAAGGGGGCAGCATTTTAATACTAAACACTGTCCCTGCCTGGAAGCTCTTGAAGTGAACTCAACCACTGTAACAGCTGCCCCCTATCCTAAAAGATCTGTTCTTTTAGCTAGAGTTTACAGCCTCTGGAGGCAATGAAGTAAGAGGAAAAGGATATGCAACCAGCTAAGACATTTCTGGTCAATGCTCACACAATGCTCAGCAATTTAGATGTTTTCACTTTACCTACACTTGGAAGAATACCACTTAGCATATTAACTCACTGAATATTTATCTGGGTCTTCTATATGACAGTTGTATAATATAAACCAATGGTTTATATATAAAATAAAACCAATGGTTTATATATAATATAAAAAGTTTACTACAACTGGATCCCCAGTTCAGTCCAAGAACTCACAACCAGGTAGAAAAAGGAGATAAGCTGGGAATAGGCAATTGGGTTTTATAATGTGCTAAGTGCTCTGACAGGGTTCAGCAGAGGGGCACTGATGCAAGATTTCTGGAGATGTTAACACCTAAGGTAGGACCTAATGTTCTGGAGAAGTTTTTCATGGAGGAGAGGAGAAGGGGCTTGGAGAAAGGCAATGCTGGGAGGAACAAGTACAGACACTGTGGGCTGAATATGAGTAAACAGGAGGGGGATTGCTGAGGTAAAATAAAAACAATTCATATTTTAAAGTATTTAATGGTTCATAACACAATCATCAGCTCTCATTTTTATAACAATCTCATTAGGGAGGTTGTACCACCAATCACATGTTAAGTGTAAAGGAACAAGTAAACAGAAGTGACTTGCCTGAAAGTGAAAGTCGCTTTGTCGTGTCCGACTCTGCGACCCCATGACTTCCCTGAGGGAGGACCCCAAATGGAGACCTCCTCTATGTGAGGACTGAGAATCTTCTTCTATCAAACAACCATATCTCTATTAAAATATTTAGAAGTGAGAGAGGTAATCCATTCTCCAATAGGACTTCAAATCACCCTCAAACTGTGAAATTTAATCTTTAAACATTAAAATGGGTGATATTTAAATTAATTTTTAAAAGAAAAGGTCTATTTTGAATTAATACCTGTATTGCTTAAATTTTTCATATACGAAGAAACATTTCCATTTTAACTGCTGTATCTAGCATCTCAGAAAGCTGATATAAATAGTAGTATCTGTGGTAGTTACCAGGTTTATGTTTATTAACACTATGAGAACAGAGTCAGAAAGCATATCTATTCTTGGAAAGGTTCTTAGCTGTATGCCTTTATGAACACCTTGTCATAGCCATCTTCTGGTCTTAAATACCACTAACATTCTTGATACACAGTCACAAATGAGCACCAATATTATTCATTTTCTTTGATGTGCTGACAAAGACTAAATTCAATTCAAAACAAATTTCTCATAGATCAAAAATTTTCTTTCAGAAATCATTTCCCAAGCATTTAAGATTATCTAATTCTGGCATTTCTATAGAGATATATCATAATTCTCATCATCATTTAACATTTTCTTTTTTTTTTCCTTGGTTATGCTGCTCAGCTCATGAGATCTTAGTTCCCTGACCAGGAATTGAACCTAGGGCCATAGCAGTGAAAGCACCAAGTCCTAACCATGGAACCACCAGGGAAATTCCCCACAGTCATTCATACTACACTCTGGAGTTTAAAACAAAACAAAACTCTTCCTTCCAAATAACAAAGCATTACTGTTTCAACATAGGATTATTTAAAATATCCAAACAATCATTTTAAGTTCATTTTTGAGACACATATCCGTAATTAAAAAAAAAAAAATGAATACTTACAATACATCCCTGAAGTCTCCAAACACATACATATGCCTAAAGCTGTCGATAGCTATTACAGGGCAATCTGCTGGAGTTTTCTGTATGTGCAGAAGAGGATGTCTAAATTTGTCACAGTCAGCATGTAAAAAGTTTATTGTACCTTAAAAAAAAATAGAATTTGGAGAGGTAGATTAGAATATTCTTTATTATATTTTCATAAGTTTGCAAGTTCATAAAAAGTGATATACTAAAAACTTCCCAACATGCTTTAGAGTAATATAGACTACAAAGACTAAAACCTAAATATTACAACACTTTAAAGAGGTAGGATTTTAATTTTTAAGGCAGAGAGTATAATTTCTTTAGATATGCAATAGTGAATTTTAAATTTTGCTGGGCAGTCATTTGCCCTGCAGATTATCCTGGTCTGTTCTCATGGGAACATCTTCATTTCATCAAGGATGCCCTTCCAGTCCCCACTGGTTGATTTTAAATCTAATACAACTCCCACAATATTTACAGAGACTGATATAGGCATGGCTCTATATAAAACCTTCAGTCTATTTTGTTTGATTTTCCTCTCCACTGGTGATAATGCAAATTCCCTTTTGATGCTTTGGAGAAGTTTGCAGAGAACTACTCAACTTACTTTCATTTAGAAATACAGTAAATGTTAATTGGGCTGAGAAAGTCCTCTTAGCAATATCTCTGGAACTATTAGAAAAGGACTAGACAAGCATCAAGGTGCTGGAAGAAAGTGCCTAAAACACACTGTCCCCCAGGATCCCATTTTTCAAGCTACTTGATTTTAAAAAGATTAAAAAAATTGTTTTTTTTTTTTTAAAAGCTACTGCTTTGCATTATCTCTACTCATACCTCCCTTCTCCATATTTTCATGTAATTTTAGGAGTTGAGTTAAAATAACTTAAGTTTTTAATCCAAATATGCTGATATCAATATTAATGTAATGGAAAGGGGGAAAAGTAAAAAACAAAAACAAAACAGAGAAAAGAAGGATATAAACACCTTAATCTGTCTACCTTTTTCACTTATTAATTGTCGGGCTACTTCATTCTGGAATATTTCTAAACTTTCTGTATCTTCTTTCATGTGGAAGAGTATGAGAAAAGGCAGTCCTTCTTCTGTTAGTTCCTGTATAGAGAAGTATTCAATGAGAATTATCAGGCCTCTCCATTCAGCTCTAGCTATTTTTTAGGTAGGAACAATTTAACTTCAGCCCCTGTAACATAAAGCACCTGCAACATTTCAGGAAAAAGAGACCAATGGTGTAAATAAATGCCTCAGTGGAAGAAGGAGCCACTGAAAATGGCCCCCTGTGTCCTGTACCGTGGGAACTGACCTGCCTTAAGGTAACCACTCGGCTGACCTGTGACCTAATACTGGATGAAGCCATGGTATTTAAAAAATGAGCTGACTAAAGGAAGAACTGTGCTGCTCTTTTTCAACATGTTGATTTTTATGAGAGGATAAAACACTCTTCACAGATAACAATGAAAAACTGAGTGTAGAGCAATAAATAAATCTGATTTGCAAACTTACATTCATTCTAAGGTTTATTGCAAAAACCTCTCCACTTACATGAGACCTACCAACAGCTGTGATACAGAGCAAAAGACAAAAACCCCATAATATAGCCAGTTTTCAATGTACAATTTATCAACATTATTAGCAAATACGTCCACTTAAATGTGTATGTTTATATATATACCTTGTGCATATACACACACAAAAATACCTTGAATCTGTTCTGAACTCTCAGAACATTTTCTCAGTGCCTCACATGTGGCATGTTGCTTTTTAGAAAATTTAAGAGCTAAGAAGTTAAAAGTAGAAACAAATATATTACTTTATTAGTAATAAACAAAATTACTAATTTTGTAACTAAACAAAATTTTTTGTTAAAACAAAAGAAATCCTACAAATACAGGTGAACTGTTAAAGAGAGAAGTAATAAATTAGTAGTTTGAAAATATGTGAATTAGTTTGCTAAACTAATTTACATATATTAACATAATAGCTGGTAGTTTAACCTACTAGAGCTTCCAATGTACCCATGCCCACATCTCTACCAATATATTCTTTACAAGTAGGTAGTCAAGAATTCAGGAGAAAGAGAGCAAGACAACCAGATTTACAGGTTAACAAATCTTTCCTCATATTTTAAAGGATTTGTTGGTAATTGGTTATGAAATGTAACAAGTCTAAAGAATTTCATTAAATGTGCCAACTACTATAGGATGAGAGGCAGGGTTGGGGGTGGAAGGACAGACTTCTGTTTAATTGTTCAAGATTTTCCAGGTCTGTACCTTTAAATGAGCTGCTATAATAAAAATGTTAATTAATTCAGATAAACATAACTGAAGCCCAGGGAAGAGAAAGTAGAAAGGATGTTCACTTGATAAAAACTAAGACAATAACCAAGCAAGCAAGCTTTCTTTACTGCAACACAACCAAACTTATTTATGTACTGTCTAAGGCTGCAAGTGAATAGCTGCAACACAGACTATATGAGCTGCAAAGCCTTAAAATACTCACTGACTTTCTACAGAACTGCCAACCTCTGACTTGGTGGGAATTAGATGAGAGTGTTTATTCTGTGATAATTTCTTGAGTTGTATATTAATACCTGAGCTATATACTTATAATTCTTTTGAAGCATATATACATATTGAAAGTTTTAACTTAAAAAAATTTAAAAAAATTACATTCTTAGGCTATGGGTTTTGAAAGTGAAGGAGTGAAATGAAATGAAAGGAAAGCTATGTTTCAAATATAGTAAAAAACAGAGATGTCTTTTTAAAAACAGGCACAGCTCTTTGTATTTGCTCCTCCGACCTCCTAGGTTTTTATGGGAGTTGTTAAGAATTGGAGATAGGCTTTATTTCAGGCACATGGGATCACTGAGGACAGTTACATGGTAATAACAATTGCTTTCATTATTTACAATGGAAAGAGAACACAGTTTCATTCTTTTAGGAGAGGAATCAGAAAAACGTTTTTAAAGCAAAAGATTATTCACTGTATGTAATTAATTGTAACTAAAATCTGCAGAACATTGGTTCTAAAGCAATCTCCTTAAATAAGAATCTTCAATCAAGGGTGGGATCAGAATCACCTTCAAACTCATTTTCAAGGTGGTCATGAAACACTGCTACTGCAGGAAATACAACAGTGGGATTCTGGGACAGCAGAAGTAGACCACTGGCCTGTATTATGGAAAGAGCTATGATCTGCTCACTGTAACAATAAGTTCTTGTTAAAACAGTAAGATGGGTAGAAGCAGCTTGCTCTTTCGGAAATCTTAATTAAAAATAGCAACATACACTAGAAAGCCATACCTCTCCATTTTCAAATGTTATTTCTCTGACAAGAGGAACGCACTTATCTTGAATCCAATTGTAAGTCCCGTCAAAATTTGTCATAGATCCCAAGTACACCATATCTGGAGCAGAATGCTGTTACAAAAACAAAGAAAAAAAGTAAACATCTAACCTGTGCTAGCAAAACTGCATTCTTAAAGCCATCTATGAGCTCAGAAAATCTACACAGGATATAAAAGAAGCAAAAAATCATGGAACTTCTGAGAAAGAGGACTACTGATGGTAATAAGCTGCTAACTATGATTATGAGGGACCTGATTGTCTAATCTGTGATGCCTAAGCCTTCCGCTTTCCCTTGGATTTGCATCAAGTAAATGCTTATCAGTATCTTCATCAATAGCCGGCAGGTGTTGGGAAAAAAATTATCTTAATGATTTAATTGAGCTATCTTTCCCTTCAAAAATGTCAGAAGAAAATCTGGAGACTTCCAGTGAAAAAGCCTTGAAAAATACATGATACTATATAAATCTAAACTAAAATTAACTGCTGTTACCTGTTTCCACATTCACTCAAAATCAGTACCTATGAAGTGGCTAAAATGGTGATAAATTGCTAACATTACCTAAGCCAACTACTGTGACCAAGCATTGTTTTATCACCTTCTATGTGTTTTAAGCACCTTATATGTGTTGACTCAATTAATCCTCAAAACATCCCCATAAAGCAGGTACTAGTATTATCAAGGCTGTTTTTACTAATAAACAAACTAAAGCACAGAGAAGCTCACAAACTTTCCCAGAGTTTTACACCTAGGAAGGTAGCTGATTGTATTATTTTAGTGAAATATAGTTGATTTATGGGCTTCCCTGATAACTGGAGACCCCGGTTCGATTCCTGGGTTGGGAAGATCCACTGGAGAAGGGATAGGCTACCCACTCCAGTATTCTGGCCTGGAGAATTCCATGGACTGTATAGGCCATGGGGTCACAAAGAGTTGGACACAACTGAGTGACTTTCACACACACAGTTCATTTACAATGTTGTATTAATTTCTTCTGTATAGCAAAGTAACTCAGTTATACATACATATCTATATAAACCTATATTGTTTATATGTATTTTGTTGCTCAGTCTCTAAGTTGTGTCCATCATTTTGTGACCCCTGTGGACTGCAACACGCCAGACATCCCTGTCCTTCACTATATCTCAGAGTTCGCTCAAGTTCATGTCCAGTGAGTCAGTGATGCTATCAAACCATTTCATCCTCTGTCGTCCCGTCATCAATCTTTCCCAGCATCAGGGTCTTTTTCAGTGAGTCAGCTCTTTGCATTAGGTGGCCAAAGCACTGGAGCTTCGCTTCAGCATCAGTCCTTTCAATAAGTAGTCAGAACTGATTTCCTTTAGGATTGACTGGTTTGATCTTGCTGTCCAAGGACTCTCAAGAGTTGTCTCTAGCACCACAATTCAAAATATTAATTCTTCAGCACTCAACCTTCTTTATGGTCCAAGTCTGACACCTATATATGACTACTGGAAAAACCACAGCTCTGACTATATGGACCTTTGTTGGCAAAATGATATCTCTGCTTTTTAATACATTTTCTAGGTTTGTCACAGTTTTTCTTTCAAGGAGCAAGTGTCTTTTAATTTCATGGCTATGGTCACTGTCTGCAGTGATTTTGGAGCCCAAGAAAGGAAAATCTGTCACTGCTTCCAGCTTTCCCCCATCTATTTGCCACGAAGTGGTGGGACCAGATGCCATGATCTTAGCTTTTTGAATGCTGAGTTTTAAGCCAGCTTTTTCAGACTGTTAGGTCAATTTGGGGTAATAATAACTGTGAGTTTTGCCTTTCTTATTTGTGGTTACCATCACCTGGGCCTAAACAGCTACTTCTAAGTTTAGATATACTTAACTTCTTAGCCAAGGGTTAAAAACATCCTAGCGCTCCTTAGTATCTGGCAAGTACCAGGTGAACTTATACACCAGGAGACGTGGGAATTTGGCTAGTCTCATTCAAGCTACAGTGATGACCACAGACCTCTGAAGCATTGTTTTGAATGTGAGTCCCAGACTGAAGGTGAAATAGAAGTGGGAAAGGCCTGGGGGTCAGGGGGTCTCTAGTCCCAGCTCTGCCACTAAATGTCTGTGTGACTTTAGTTTTGTGTCTTCATCTTTACTTTGAAAGGTTTGGATTAGGACAAAATGATGTCTTAAGGTTCCTTCCAATACTAAAACTTTATGAATCTGTGAATATTAACATATGAAAAACTACAAATTATAGTATACATATATTTACATTTTAAATTATACACACTAAGAAATAGCAACTTACCCCTGGTGGCTTATAGACTATGTTGTCTCCACTGTATCTTTCTGGTTTTGAAACAACACTAACAGAAAGAGAGAAACAGTGATAATATTTTTTAAGAAAAATAATAGCAGTAATATGTCTAAAGTATCCCAGGTGGTACCGTGGTAAAGAATCTGCCTGCCAAGGAGATGTAAGAGATGCAGGTTTGATCCCTGGGTTGGGAAGATCCCCTGGAATAAGAAATGACAACCTACTCCAGTATTCTTGCCTGGGAAATCCCATGGACAGAGGAGCCTGGCTGGCTACAGTCCATGGAGTCACAGAGATTTAGACATGACTGAGCAAGCACGCTTAGGAAATATGCTAGTTGTTTTGCAACATATGAAATATGTTGAAATTGAAATACACACCTTTCCATCTTTCCTACTTATAAGATTATGCAACACCAAGAAAAGCATACATTTGAAGGAAAAGTTTAGTACAAGGCAGATTTTTTTTTAAGGGACATTTTAGTTAGCTGTTTTTGTGATTGAGTATGTTATCTTTGGATTAGAAGTTTTGGCAGTAAATGGCTGGTTTTGATCCCAGATTGTTTCTAGTAACTGAGGTGATATCTGGACAAAGCCCTTTGGATAGAGACAGTAAGGATAAACGCTCTGCTATGAAGTGTGCTTGCAGTGTTAGAGGAATAGGGAGGGGCCTGCATGGCAGGAAACAGTAATGCAGAAAACGTAAGGGAGAAGTTCCTTCATTATTTACTCTGAACAACCATCCTCATAAAACATTGATAATGTTTATAATAGAACACATATACAAAACCTACAGAAGCATTTAAAATAAGGGGAAAGGTCACAAACTGGAGAGGAAATACTATGCCTGAAATCTGGGCTCTACTCAAGACTACAATTGTACTAGTCAAGGTACTGCAATTGAATCTTATCAGTTACAGGTCAAAGAAAACAGATAGTATTGCAAAACATCAAAGGATGGTGGAGATAATTTTCAGTGAGAAGAGACTCAAGGACAGAACCATAAGAATGATTCTATTTTGAAAGAGAAAGAGAAAAAAAAAAAAGATAAAGCCAGGGAAATCAGAAATGTAAGGATCAAACCAGGGAGATTCAAGGTAAAGTACAGACATAGCAGAAGAAGGACAGGGTAGTTCAGGGTCACATCCTTCAGAGAAATTGTAGAGAACTAAGACTGGAAAAAAGACCACTGAATTTGCTAATTAAGAAGTCACTTTGTGACTGTGCGGAGAGATTTCTTTAGGGTAATGGAGGTGAAAGTTTTCAGGAGGTTAACATATTTGAACCATTAGAGTATGAGAAATTCAGGGTAGTCAAGCATAACTAATCTTTGAAAAAAATTTAAGAATGAAAAGAAAGAGTTGAGTTAATAGTTCAAGAGACAGAAGAGACAGATTAGGAATGAGAGAATCACGCTTTTGGAAAAGGAAAACAGTTCATGAAAAGGGTCAGACTAAAAACATGAGAAAGCAAGGATAACTGATGGATCAAAGCCGCATAGGATTTTGAAGGGACAACTGTAGGGACGCTAGTGGAGAAGTTAGCTGTGGAATGAGCATGTTCCTCTGAGGCAGGGAAAAGACAGAAGAAAAGCTGGTCCATCCTTTCCCTCTTACGTACGTTTTGAAAAGTATAGTACAGAAAGAATAATTAACAGACTTTAAAACTCCTAAAAGGAGAGGTCAGAGATAGGCATAAAAACTTGTCAGTGACTTTAAGAGGACTGAGATAATCTTTATGAGAGGTCATCTTCAAAAAGCACCACACACAACAAGAATTTAACATGGCAGCTGAGCTGACCCAACCAGCAACACATTGTACCAATTAGGCTACTTACCCAAATGCAGCTAGGAAGGCACAATCATCATGCAAAATATTTGCTACTCTTTCAAAAACTCTATAGTTTTCTGAATCCTTCTGCTCAAAATATCCAATGATATTTCTTTTGCTGCGCTGTAAAATAAAGTATGTAATTACTTTATAAACATAGGTAGTTCTTTAAAAAATATTTTATTTCATTTACCTAGCTGCTGTTCAGTTATCTCGAAATGAAGTGTAACCGGCTTTTAACACCTAATCCAAAACTTAAAAATTACATTAGGTTGAAAACAGTCTGAACTATCATCTAATGTAATAATTTCCTAATAACATTTTATTTTAAAATTTCAAGAAATAATAACTATTTAATCGCTGACAGTTTTTTTCCTAAATAAGATGATTAAATAAGGTGTGTTAAAATAATACATCAATTTGTAATGTGTGGCTGTTGGCAGAGACTCCATCATGGGTCTCTCACACTTTTACACATTTAGGTATATCCAAGATCCAAGAGTCTGACCATTCTTGATCCAGGTCATCTCTCAAGGTTGTGCTTATAGGGAGCGAGGCTGAAGTATGAGGTGATGTCTCCCTCCAGGACAGAGAGCAGGCTAACTGCTGGGTCTGAGACAGATATTTCCCAATCCTAGAGTTCTCTTGTTACAACGCCCTGTGTGAGCAGGGATCCATCTGGCCCTCTTTCACCTCCAGGACTTGGGGGACAAGGAAACAAATGCAACCATGCTCACACTGTTTGCTGTGATGTAAGCAAGAAAACTGTTGTCTCTGACCAGGAGCCTTATGTCTTCTAACAGCATCCATGAAATGAATTGGCTAACCTGTTCATTTGTAAGCAGGGTAAGAATCAAGTTGCAATGACAATTTAGCAATGACAATCTGAAGCCCAAAATTAATTGTTTTCGTTTGCTTTAAAAACACTTCTTGGTGTACAAAGAAAAAGACCTTGTTAATGTATCATTAAGGGTGGTTAGGATACTAAAATTTATACAAATTGCTGCTACAGGAGTAATGAGAGCAGAGACCCTGAGGGTTGCCACTAAGCAGAAAAAGGAAACTACAGTTGTGTGTGCCTGACATTAACTTCTTTTTCTTTGTAATTCAGGCTACCCTTTGCCCTCAATTAAATTGAATTAGTGCAACTTTATTGCTTTATATATTTTATTCAAATGCTCAGTAAAAAATCAGCATTTCCCTTGAGAATTAATTCAAGNGGAGTAATGAGAGCAGAGACCCTGAGGGTTGCCACTAAGCAGAAAAAGGAAACTACAGTTGTGTGTGCCTGACATTAACTTCTTTTTCTTTGTAATTCAGGCTACCCTTTGCCCTCAATTAAATTGAATTAGTGCAACTTTATTGCTTTATATATTTTATTCAAATGCTCAGTAAAAAATCAGCATTTCCCTTGAGAATTAATTCAAGAAAAATTTGACTTGTTATGTATATGTATACATCAAAATCCACTGCAGTGAACTATAAGAAAATGTCTATAGATTCTTTGGTTTCCTAAGAATCTGTTTACATGAATCAAGCAGGCTATGCTCATTTGATCCAGCGAAAGTCAATGACTTACATCAGGAGTGGTGATTTCTGCCAAGTCATGAAGTTCTTGAATGGGGTCACTTTTTTGTTGCCTGATATAATCTGCAAGTGCTTTCACTGATCGCTGACCCCTGTATTCTCTCTTCATCATCATCCCATTACGAAACAACTTGAGGGTTGGGTATTTGCTTATCCTATATCTCTGGGCTATATCAGCTAAAAGAACGAAAACAAAAATTAACTTCACCTTCAAACTTAGTCTCAGTGGGCCCTTTAGCCCAGCTGTAAAAATCTTACAATTATTTAGGGAGAACATTTTAGTTCATGTAATTCTTTTCCAGCATTAGAAAAAAGAAACTAATCATGACAAGGCTCATATTGGTTAAGAGGCTAGGTTCCAGATGTATTCTGCCTGGTTTAAACCCCAAAGCTATTTTACTGGCTGTTGAATTTGCAAGGTGCATCAACTCCCCATGCCTTATTTCTTATATGTTATATAGGGATAATAATTTCTACCACACAGAGTTATTTTAAGGACTAAGTGAGACAACTCAAATGCATGAAAGAATAAACTCTTAATAAATGTCAGTATTATTGTACATGCAGTCTAGAAAACAAATTGGAATGTGCAAAATTCCAATTTTGAAAATAGCCATTAAAGTTACTTTATATTGTAAGGATCTTGTAGTATTTAGTGAAAGAAAATTAAATTTAAATCACTCTTAAAGGCTAAAACGATTAGATTCTTGGCTAGAAGTATTTATAATCCCACATATGAAAATTTTCTGTGAGCTAATACAATTAAAAGCAAAACTCAGAGTATACACCAAAAAAAAAAATATATATATATATATCTTTACTATGACCTAAGGGTATATTCTCACACAAATCGTTAAAATTGGTATTCAGAGTCTCAAAATAAGAAACTGAGTAAAAATGTATGCTGATCTCACTTTTAGGAATCACAATTACTAAGATACAGACTCAATCAGAATGGAAAAGCATTGAAATTTTTCTGCTGTTACTTCTCAGAGGTAGCAAATAGGAGAAATCAATGGTTTCTAGACACTTGTTTTAATTCCTAAGTCGTGTCCATCTCTTTTTGTGACCCCCATGGATTACTACCTGCTGTGGTTTCTCTGTCCATGGGATTTCTCAGGAAAGAATAATGGAAAGAAAGAATAATGGAAAAATGTTGCCATTTTCTTCTCCAGGGGATCTTCCTGACCCAGGGATCAAACCCACATCTCCTGTATTGGCAGGGGGATTCCTTACTGCTGAGCCACCAGGGAAGTCCTAGTAAAGCTCAAAAGCCATACTAGTCACATGTATGAGAATGTTAAAAGATGCGCTACATTTTTAGACTGACAGGGACATGAGAGAGCATAAGTAGCTTAAGACAGGTGAAAAAAAAATGTTTTAACTGAGTTCTAAAATTAAGGAATTTTAAAAGAGCAGCACAAAAACCACGAAAATTCTCTAGCACTACCTCTATTCCTAGCAGTTACAAAACAAAACAGAATTGCAATAAACTGTTAACTGTCTTAATTTTCTAGGAGATTAGATGGTAGAAACAACAGTACCAGAGGATATATACATGGATGAGTGCTGACAGTTTCATGGGTGTACACATAGGGCAAAACTTAATTTCTATGTTTTAGGTATGTACAGTTAAGTCAACTATACCTCCACAAAATTTTTTAAAAATTAAAATGACCACTGACTATAAAAAACAACAATTATGCCTTGTGGGGTTTGACACAAAATACATAAAATAAAAACAACAATATATAAACTGGGGGAGGGGAAGTAAGCAGGTTAGTGACTCTATGTAAGCATTCTAATGTCTTTGCAATGCCTTGGAAGAGGTAAAAATATACTATTTTGGTAAGTCAAGGTTGCATTTTTTTCCCCTAAGATCAAAGCATGCTAAAATGGTGTATTAGAAGTTAAGGATGGAATATGGGTTCTCAGAAATAGGTTTGGAGAAAAGATGATGTAATTAAGATCATATAACTCTGTTAAACTCCATGGAGGATTTATAAAGGAGGTCAGGAAGAAACAGTTAGAACTGGACATGGAACAACGGACTGGTTCCAAATAGGAAAGGGAGTACGTCAAGGCTGTATATTGTCACCCTGCTTATTTAACTTCTATGCAGATTATATCATGAGAAATGCTGGACTGGAAGAAACAAGCTGGAATGAAGATTGCCGGGAGAAATATCAATCACCTCAGATATGCAGATGACACCACCCTTATGGCAGAAAGTGAAGAGGAACTAAAGAGCCTCTTGATGAAAGTGAAAGAGGAGAGTGAAAAAGTTGGCTTAAAGCTCAACATTCAGAAAATGAAGATCATGGCATCCAGTCCCATCACTTCATGGGAAATAGATGGGGAAACAGTGGAAACAGTGTCAGACTTCATTTTTCTGGGCTCCAAAATCACTGCAGATGGTGACTGTAGCCACGAGATCAAAAGATGCTTACTCCTTGGAAGAAAAGTTATGACCAACCTAGATAGTATATTCAAAAGCAGAAATATTACGTTGCCGACTAAGGTCTGTCTAGTCAAGGCTATGGTTTTTCCAGTAGTCATGTATGGATGNCCTCTCCCTCTCCCACAGAGTCCAAAAGGCTGTTCTACACATCTGTGTCTCTCTTGCTGTCTTGCGTACATGTTTAACACCACCATCTTTCTAAATTCCATATATATGTGTCAGTATACTGTAATGATGATTTTTTGATAAGGGGTTTGAAGGTGATGGTGAGAGGGCAGGTGCATGTGTTAGAATATATTTAAAGAGAGTGGCTGCATAGCCATTCATGCTAGTGAATATTTGATGGACTGGATAAAGGAAATTTCTTACATCAAATAATGAGTCCTAGCTAGCTATGGTTTTTCCAGTAGTCATGTATGGATGTGAGAGTTGGACTGTGAAGAAGGCTGAGCACTGAAGAATTGATGCTTTTGAACTGTGGTGTTGGAGAAGACTCTTGAGAGTCCCTTGGACTGCAAGGAGATCCAACCAGTCCATTCTGAAGGAGATCGGCCCTGGAATTTCTTTGGAAGGAATGATGCTAAAGCTGAAACTCTAGTACTTTGGCCACATCATGCGAAGAGTTGACTCATTGGAAAAGACTCTGATGCTGGGAGGGATTGGGGGCAGGAGGAGAAGGGGGCGACAGAGGATGAGATGGCTAGATGGCATCACTGACTCGATGGGCATGAGTCTGAGTGAACTCTGGGAGTTGGTGATGGACAGGGAGGCCTGGTGTGCTGCGATTCATGGGGTCGCAAAGAGTCGGACACGACTGAGCGACTGAACTGAACTGAACTGAACAGAGTTACAGATGTGAAAATTTTGAACAAAAGTGGAAATATCGGGACAATCTATCTCTGATATATGTGCCAGAGATATCAGTAGCTTATACTGATAGTTACTGAGCTAGCTCTAAGGATCAGATAGCTTATTCTTCTTATTACTGCCTAATTGCATTGGTTAGAACTTCCAGGTCTCTAGTGAGTAGAAGTGGGGAGAGCAGATATTGTTGTTGTTGTTGTTTAGTTATTAAGTTGTGTGTGACTCTTTGCAACCCCATGGACTGTAGCCCACCTGGCTCCTCTGTCCATGAGATTTTCCAGGCAAGAATACTGGAGTAGGTTACCATGCCTGCATTCTCCAGGGAATCTTCCTGACCTAAGGATTGAACCCATGTGTCCTGTGTTGCAGGCAGATTATTTACCACTGAGCTACCTGGGAAGCCCCATCAGTAGCTTAGGCCACATTATTTTTGTCCCCTTCATTATTTTTCTTATTTTTTATTGTACAAATAATATATGGATGCATACTTATAAAAAATCATCAAAGACTACAGAAATATACAATAAAGGGTGAAAGTTCACCTTCAGTCCCTCTCTAAATCCCACTGGCCTCTATAAACATTTTAAACTAGTGTTTATATTTCCTGTTATGTTCTTTGTGAATTTCCTCATATAGGGAAAGGAGGAAGTCAATCCTTTTTCATTCAACATATCATGATGTTTGCTTTTGGATTCTGCACTTAGGCTTCTGGGATGAGAAATCCTTTTCTTTCTGTGATTGTGTGTGTGTGTGTGTGTGTGTGTGTGTGTATGCAGCTGTGTAGACTTTTGCATTTTATATGAATCTGTACCTAATAATTTTTAGAAAGATGATTTTACCTGCATTTTCCAAACACATTCAACTGATGAACTTAAGTCTTTATGGAGTGGGGGCGGGAATGGGAAAGTTGTTTCTATTTCAGTTACAGTCCCTATAAACAATCATCTTATAGTCCAGTGTGTTTTATGGTTAGCTCCTATTGTATTTTGGCTTCCCTGGGGATGAATGAACCTTTTAAACAAGACTCCAGGAATCCCAGGACCCTTTGCTCTTCAGGGTCTGTTCAGTGGTTACAGGGTTATCTTTTGAGAGAGAACCAGTCATCATAGAGACAGGTTCATTATCATTCTTTTTTTTAATCATCCTTGGGCTGAATACTGACTTAGGTTTTTTTTTTTTTTTTTTTCCTTTAGCAGTAGTAGTATGTATTTCAAAGCCCCTCTGAGAATTCTTTTCTGAGTATCAACGCAATATGGTGAAATGAAAGTCTGTTTGGTTTGATGTGTGGGTTGGTGACTCAATTCATCATGAAATCCATTCTACTTGTGGGAATGGATTTGCCTAAGTAGGAAAGTTTCTAAGTAGTTAGTGGTTAAAAATGGTTGTGTTGCTGCTGCCTCTTTTGAAATTAAAATAATTTAAAATGCCAATTGAGTCATGGCAAAGAGCTTTGTGTTTGCCAAGTCATCATAAATAACTCTATAAATGGGCGATGGATTAAGAAGCTCAGAAAAAGATCTAAAAAAGGGAAACTAATAAAAATCATGGTTTGTGTTGCAAGAACAAGGAAGCTTGGGGTGGGGAATAATGACAGTTGGCTTGCATCTGAGTAGATTCTCATATTGAAAAAGTTTGTCCTTGGTATGGACTAACATGATTAGTGTACATGGCTAAAGTTATTCTTTTGCAACTGGACCAGTCAGCCACTTTTTTCTTGTCTTGTCCATTGTCTATTTGTAATATAGATACACCATCTGGCAAACATACGTTATCAGTCACTTGCCAGGAGGTCCAAGCATGAGATTCCATGTACCCATTTGAAAGCCATGTCCCACACAAACATCATAAAGTCCACCATTTTTCTGAATCTTTTGGCCAGCCATTTTGATGAATATTGAAAGTATAAAATGTATATGAAATGGATTCTAGTTCTAAGGATGTGTGTAAGTATGTGTATGTGTGCGTGTGTATGCATATGGTAAACTCATAGATATGCTCACTAGTGATTGTGACATATGCTGTATTAGAGTATCTTGAAATCTCTATAGAGGTTGGCAAACAAGGCCAAGAAAATGACTCCACCTGGTGATGCTGGGATGGGTTCACA
>SJYA01001317.1:1991932-2058293 GCA_006410615.1 Neotragus moschatus
CCTGACATCTCTCTAGCTTTCCACCCCATTTTCTGCTTTCTTTTATAATAAAAATCCTAAAAATAGACATTTGCACTCACACTCTCTATCTCCTGTATTTTTTTAATCAAACTTCAGTCAATCAGACTCTCATTCCCGTTCTTTAACTAAGATGGCTTTTGTTAACATCATGAATGACCATTATCTTTTTTAAGATAGTGGTCAAATATATTTCCTCATCTTAACTTGCCTCTCAATGTCATTGATATCGTTAATTCTTCTGCATCAGTTTGGGTCCTCAGAGGAGCAGATGTCAAGATGTGATTAAGGTACAAGGGAATTATTGAGGGCAATACTTATGAATGATAAAAGGGAGAGAGCAGGAGAAGGTAGGGAAAGCTTCTGTGATGAAGGTCAGATACCTGTGAAAAGAGAAAGAAAAAATGTATAAAGTAGGAAGAGGCTCAGAAGAGTCATTGAGCCACAGTTATACATTTGAAGAGTCCCACATCCTATAGTAGAACCCCATGCTGTGCTCAGTCATTTGTTAGCAAGTATATAAAGGAAGCATGGCCTCACCACAAGTAGCATGGGAGATACAGAAAGATGAAAGCTGGGGTTGCTGGCCAACCATCCCCCTACAAGATAGATCTGAGTGTAGCATTAATATGGCCACATACACTTCTTTCCTTTTGAAATAACGTTCTTCACTTGGTTCTTGGCATGCCACACTCTCTTTATTTTCAGCCTTCCTAGGACTTCTTATTGAATCCTCCTTGTTTTTCTAAACTCTAATGACTAAATTATTTGCAGGGCTAAACCCTCTATTCTCTTCTTTATCTATGCATAGAACTCATCCAGTGTGATGGATACTACATAGATTTATACCATAACCTACAACTCCAATGTCTGGAGTTTTCAACATACAGTGTTTACAACTTATAATGTTTGGATATCTAAAAAATCCCTTAAGTAAATGAAAACACTAATTTGAAGAGATACATGAACCCCAATGTTCATAGCAATATTATTTACAATAGCCAAGATATGGAAACAACCTTGCTGCTGCTGCTAAGTCACTTCAATCGTGTCCGACTCTTGTGTGACCCCATAGACGGCAGCCCATCAGGCTCCCTCGTCCCTGGGATTCTCCAGGCAAGAACACTGCAGTGGGTTGCCATTTCCTTCTCCAATGTGTGAAAGTGAAAAATGAAAGTGGATTCTGATTGCTATAATTTTGTTAAGGATTTTTGCATCTATGTTCATCAGTGATATTGGCCTGTAGNTTATTTAACTTATATGCAGAGTACATCATGAGAAACGCTGGGCTGGAGGAAGCACAAGCTGGAATGAAGTTTGTCGCGAGAAATATCAATAACCTCAAATACACAGATGACACCACCGTTATGGCAGAAAGCAAAGAAGAACTAAAGAGCCTCTTGATGAAAGTGGAAGAGGAGAGTGCAAAGTTGGCTTAAAGCTCAAGATTCAGAAAACTAAGGTCATGGCATCTGGTCCCATCACTTCATGGGAAATAGATGGGGAAACAGTGGAAACAGTGGCTGACTTTATTCATCTGGGCTCCAAAATCATTGCAGATGGCAACTCCAGCCATGAAATTAAAAGGCGCTTACTCCTTGGAAGGAAAGTTATGACCAACCTAGACAGCATATTCAAAAGCAGAGACATTACTTTGTCAATAAAGGTCCGTCTAATCAAGGTTATGGTTTTTCCAGTGGTCATGTATGGATGTGAGAGTTGGATTATAAAGAAAGCTGAGCACCGAAGAATTGATGCTTTTGAAGTGTGGTGCTGGAGAAGACTATTGCAAGTCCCTTGGACTGAGAGCCAATCCAGCAGTCCATCGTAAAGCAGATCAGTCCTGGGTGTTCATTGGAAGGACTGATTTTGAAGCTGAAATTCCAATACTTTGACCACGTGATGCGAAGAGCTGACTCACTGGAAAAGACCCTGATGCTGGGAAAGATTGAAGGCAGGAGGAGAAGGGGACGACAGAGTATGAGATGGTTGGATGGCATCACCGACTCAATGGATATGGGTTTAGGTGGACTCCAGGAGTTGGTGATGGACAGGGAGGCCTGCTGTGCTGCAGTTCATGGGGTCATAAAGAGTCAGACAAGACTTAGTGACTGAAGTGAAATAAAGTGAACTTCATGAATCACAGAAAAAGTCTCAACAGCTTTCAAACGATTCAACTCATAATGAGGATAAAGTAACTACTATATGCCATGGATTAAAGATGAAATTACAAAGGGAAACTGAAAAATATTTTGAAATGAATGAGAATGAAAATACGTATCAGAACTTGTAGCATGCAGCCTAAGCAACACTAGAATGAAAATATAACACTAAAATGGATATACTGGGGGAAATTCTACCAAACATTTAAGGACATGAAAATGCTATTTATACAACCATTCTAGAGAAAACAAAAAAAAGGGGACATTTCCCAAGTAATTTTATGAAACAAACTATTCATATTCATAATATATATAAAGAGCAGTAACTAAAGGACCATCAAAAAAGAGAAGTGGGCTAAGATATCAATTTATGAAAGAAACCTTTCATAAAGAATGACCAATAAAAATATGCTCAGTTTTAATCAAGAAGTAATAAAACTATCACAAACACATTTGGAGCATCCTATCAGCAAAATAGTAATAAAAAAATTTTTTAATCAATAATATCAAGTCCTAGGAAGGGAAAATATATCCTACTAGGTTCAATTTAGGTGCACATTCAATGTTAAGCCTAATGTGCCAAGAAATTAAATCCCCAAAAGATCTGGCAGAAAGGATACGAGATAGATTCAGAAAGAAATGAACTAGTCTAACACAAAACATCCATTTTCTATTTGTGGCCTAAGGATCACTATGAAAATGGATAGCAAGAGGCACTGCTTGAGAAAATATAGTGCTTTCAACTTCCTTAACTTGGTGAATTAGTGGGCATAATGGAAAAAGAGTGTTCTGATAGGAAATACGCATATACTAGAAGTAAAATAAATAAGGCTAGAGATGGACTCCAGAGAGTATTAAGTGCTAAATTAATGGAATTTGAATTTTATCCTACTTGTGATAAGCAGTCCCTGAGCAGTAGAGCTGGGCTTTGAAAATATTCACCTGACAGTGTAGAGCACCAGGAAGACTAGTAAGGAAGCCCCTACAGCAAACCCAGCAGCAGTGAGTCTGTTTACCAACTTAAGCAGCACAACCTTGAGAACTGCTGCTTTAAAATCCTAGTTACAGATTTAAAGAAAGATTAAATAACACTTAAAGACTATTAGAGGGATAGATACTTGCTTAATTCTCAAAAAACATCATGGCAGCAGGTATACAACATAATGAGGTAGCGTTTAATTACTAAGAAGTAATAACCTTAAAACTGCATTGACCAATAATCTCAGACATAAAGGTGACTTTTTACAAGCTTTAGTCAAAAGTGATTTTAGGATAATTACAAGGTGACATTTGACAGTACAATGAAGAATGACTTAAGGGGTATAATAAATGGAGGGTTTTTTAAAAAATTATTATTAACTGGATGGATTAGATGTTAAAATGGATGGCAAAGGAATTATAAATTTAAGAAGTTTAACAGCGTGCTGATTGGAAAATTAGCACATACTTCTGCTTCAGTGGTCACTTATTGCTCCTTGATGTGTTCTGCCTGCCAGCCTGCCATCCTCATGCCCAGCAAGGTTCCAAAAAGGGAAGTGCCCCTTGCTCTGGTCTAAGCAATGTCCCTGCCTGCTATGATTATCTATGTCAGAGAGTAAAAGAGGCAGAAGATTTCAATAGAAAGGTCTTACTGTTCTAGTTCCAGGATAAGGAGCATTGCTACCTATGTGGTTTTCTATTCCCAAACTACGCCCTCCCACAACGTGGTAAAAAAAATCCAAAACAAAACAAAACCACAACAATAAAATAAAACCCTAAACGTAAAAATCAGAAACAAAGCCTATAAGCTTACTCAGGATTCGGACTAAACCTGCTCATACAAGTTCTATTTTATGCACATGAATTCTTCACTGTATATCTTTTTTTCAGAACTGAAACACAGCTGACATATGACATGTTGACTTGATTCATTTCTATACTGCAACATTACAGCATGATCCTCCTCACTATAGTGTTAGCTAGTATTCCTAAATTTACATAATTATGATTCCTTTTTTTGTGGTGGGAATAATTAAGATCCAGTCTCTTAGCAAGTTTGATGTTAATACAATATTGTTGTCTATAATTATTTTCCTAACGTCTCACTTGTTTATAGCGCTTAAAAAAATTTCTCAGTTTCTTATGTGGAAGGTTCAAGTTGCACTGGAAGGCAGATAGGTGACAGTGACACTGGTATTTGGGAGAAAGTGCTGCCTACTTCAAGAACAATTACAAAGTACTTTCCCAAAAGTGCTAGTGGGAATCTGAATGTTCTGCACTGACCAGCAAACAATACATTCAACAAGACTATCTCTTGCTTGGAGAAGGAAATGGCAACCCACTCCACTATTCTTGCTTGGAGAATCCCATGGGCAAAGGAGCCTGGTGAGCTATAGTCCATGAGGTAGCAGAGTCAGACACAACTAAGCTATTGACCCATCTCTTGCTCAGTGCCATACAGCCTACAGCCACTGGAGGTCAGCAGAGAACCTGGTCCCACCAGGGGCAGATGAATGAACTTCCTACATCTCAAGGCAGCAAGACCACCAGGGAAAGTGATTAATTTTATCCCCAAGCTCCCCAAAAGAGGTTGAATAAGATGAGACCAAGTGATATCATGATCTGTAATTGAAGAAAAGGCAAGTTTTAATCATGCGCATATGTACAAATTTTGGAAGACAGACAATTACAAACAAAAGAACATGAGAACATTTTGTAATTCAGCTACCACTGGGGAAAATCACTATTAACATTTTGGTTATATATTGCTGCATTTGAATAACAGTTGCTTAACTAGCAGTGACATGTTTTAATTGAGAAAAAAAAAACTCTGAGGTTAGTCAAACAGTAAAATGCCAGCATCAGTACTTACAGAACTGGGTATTAACAGATTGGAAGAAAATCCTAGAAACACTCAAAATGGCACAGGAGTCGACATTGTGTGGAAAAACACAAGAATCAATGACAGAATTGGAAAGTGACTGCACAGGAGTCAGATTCTGAATGTGAAACTGGTTCAGGATTACTTGAATAAATTTGTTTCCCTTTTTAGGTACATAAATAAACGATGTGACAAATCTGTAAGTAATTCTAAAATAGCTCTTAGGATAGACATAAAAATCCTAAGTGATAAGAAAACACTGTGCTATAGTTCTATTTTTGTTTTTCTGTTGTTTTTTTTTCAGTTACAGATAGAAGTGTGCTTTATAATCAGCGACAAGTAAACTTGATAAAATACAGCAAAAAATACATTATCATATTGTTAAGAGATAATGAGAGAACCTATTTGAAGTATTTAACAAAGTATTTAACCTACAAAGGAACAGTTCATAAATGCTGGCTCTTGTTTATCACCCATCTATTCAACAACTATAAACAAATACTGGCTGTGTGCTAGGTGTCAATCCGGTGCTAGACAGAGAGGGGCAAAAAGACAAGATCCTTATTCTTATAGAGCTTCCACTTTACCACTATTATTGTTGTCATTAAGATTACTACTGCTGCTACTACTATTTCTGTTTCCACACACTAGAATTTTTTTTTTTGTTTCTAACATTTATTTACTCATTTGGCTATGCCAGGTCTTAGTTGCAACCCGGGATCTTCAGTCTTCATTGCAGCATGTGGAATCTTTAGTTGTGGCATGTGGGATTTGGTTCCCTGACCAGGGATTGAACCTGGGACCTCTGCATTGGGAGCTCAGAGTCCTAGCAACTAGATGACCAGGGAAGTCCCCAGACTAGAACCCTAAATGAAATTCTTAAAACTCTTCATATATAATACAGGTAACAAAAAGATGTACCAGTCTGGATTTTCTAAGATCGGTATAAAAGAAATCCTAGAATAAGTCAATAATAAATATATCTTCACCAGAGATGTAGCAATTCCTTTTATGGGGCCCCCAGATGGGTGAAATTAATAGGCAATTGTCAGATCTGTGACAAATATGAGCCCAGTCTCCCAGTCCTCTGCAGGATGAGTGAGGACACAGTGGCCATCACAGGACATAAATGCCCTCTGGGTTATGGGAAGAGATTGTTTCTCTATCTGTATCTTACATCTCTCTTTAACTGCCCTGACTTTTCCTTTTTCTTTTCCTCTACTTTTCTTCTACTTAAATACAACAAATGGAGAAGTTAGGGGCTTAGGAGGAGAACTAAATTCTACCACTAGATGAGGGTTTTTCAAGCTACAAGCTTTACACTGGGATTTAAAAAAAATATAGCTAAGCTTAAATAAAGTTGGAAGCTTCCTGATGTCACCCCAGCATCACTCTGAGTTTAAAATTCTCTAACAGTTTCCAGCCTTTTGCAGGAAGAAAGTAGAGTGGGGAAGGGAAATCAAAGCTGCTGCATCCAGCTTATACACAGAAACCAAAGGGCTGATGGAGCGAAATTAGCCTGCTGCATCACTCTTGCCTTCTCTCCTCTAGCTCCAGGTTCTCAACCTATTTACCTGAACCTTTCAACCTTCAAATAAAGTCCTAAAAGGGCATACAAAGAGGTGAGATAAAGGTGAGAGAGAAAGCACTCCATGGGATGCTGCTAGGTGGAAAAGACATAGAAAGAAATGTGGGCAGCAGACCTATAATTATGCCCTGAGATGGGTTTTCCTGATCAACTAGTAAACTGAAGTAGAGGACAACTCCAAACTAAGGATGTCCATCAGGTTCTAAGGAATGAGTACATGCACTGCCTCCCACAGGGACTACTTTGAAAATACTCACTTGGCATGTTTTATGAAAATTAGTGCCATTACCTTTTTGTATTATTATATAATTATGTTGCTTGTTTCTTAACTTATGGTATCCTCTTGTTCTCAGTTCTTAAGCAGGACTGATAAAGAAAACATACGTAACACCACATTGGCAGAAATCCCCAAATGCAAGACAATATACAAGATTTGTGGCTAAGATAAATAGGTAAATTCTGACATGCCACACCTCAATTTAAGCTTGCAAAAATGTTAGGAAGCAATACAGTCACTAAAGATTTTAAAAAGTCAATGCAAGCAAAGCGTGACTCATCCATTTTGCCACATTAATTTCTTCTAATAATCTATCTTGAGTTTTATCAAGTCTTTCAGTGTTTATTGATAGGATAAGCTGGCTTTCCCCATTTTAGATATTGATTTACTCTATTTCCTAACATTAAGCCATTTTTGTGTTACTGGCATAAATTTTTCTTTTTGGCCGCACAGCACATGTGATTTTGGTTCCCTAACCAGGGACTGAACCTGCACTCTCTGTACTGGAAGCGCAGTCTTAACCACTCGAATGCCAGGGAAGTCCACATAAGTTCTACTTGGTAGTGGAAGAATGTTCACAAAGGGTACATTCACCTTCCACTGTACCTGGTGGTAATGCAGAGATGCTAGTATCCAAGAGAAGGCAGCTTATGAGAGAAAGCAGTTCATGACCCACAAAATGCCTTCAACTACCATCCCTGCAGACAGGAGGTTTTCACTGAGAAAGAGACAGCCACTAAGAGAACTTGGGCTTGGATTCCAAAAGCCATCAAGTGGCTCTAAGTATTCCTCGAAATGCCAGTAAACGTCTATTCAAGGACATCCTTTTTAAATTCAATCATCATGTTGAAAATTACTTATCACAGTGAAAACAAACAGAAATTACAATTAACAGTATCACAGAACACCTGTAGAGTGCACATTTCAAGCTGCTTTTACCCATATTTTCTCAAAAAGTCTAAATCAACAAGGCTCTCCTCTCTCTTTTCTAAACTAGACAAATTATAGGTTCAGTGACTTTTTATAACAGCTTTCTATCTTGAAAATTTTCAAGCTTATAGAAAAGATGAGAAAGTAATATAGTGAGTACGTATGCCCTCACCTGGATTTAATATTTAACCATACCCACCCCTCCTCACCCCTACACATACTTTTCATGGTGGCTCCTGAATCAAGTTCAGTGATTTTTTCTTTTAAAAGATAACTTGCCCAACTATATATGACTTAGTAGGTAGCACCACTGGTACCAGAACAAAGGCTTCTACCTTAGTAGAGGGTTGGGCCACAGTACAGAAACAATAATAGAAAAAATATCATATGTAAGTAAATACATTTTTATGTATATACTGACCCAGTATAGATAATTTAAACAGACTATTGCATTATTCATACCAAACATTTTAAGTCATTTTAATACAGGAACTGGGTGAATTCTCAGTTTCTTTGAGAAACCTCAATTTAAATTACTTTACTTTGATTTTCAAAATCATAGTTACCTGATAAAAGCTGTATACTCCTGGGGACAGTCTGGCTCCCTCTATATACCATGTAACCTCGATAAATCATTTACTCTCTCTTAAGTCTTTCAGTGTAAAGCAATAATATACTCCAGCTCTCTGGAAGTGCAACATTCATTACCACCTCAGAAACTTCATTTACTGCTCCTCCTGTCTGAAACACTCTTCTTCCTCTATTTCCTTTAAAAACTCCTACTTTTCCTTATTCTCCAAGGGGACGTCTGTATACCCTTAGACTAAGTTGGAGTTATTATCTCATAGTACCTAAAACCCTTCCCTTCAAAACAGTTATCCTGATGAGCAATTGTGTGTGTATTGCCCTTGCCTTTCTGGGTTTATCTGGCTCATTGCTGTATCTCTAAAACTTCCCACACTGCACTACAAAGAGCAGGCATATAAAAAAAAAAATGCTGAATAAGTAAATAACACTATCTAACTCAAGGGGCTGTGGTGAAGATAACTGAAATAATACATGCAAAAAGCATGCCTAACTCCAGTAGGTTTTCCCAACAATCTGACTAGAATTTTTTTCCAAGAAATAACACTATTATTTTGAATGGAAGTTCTGGGTGACACACTGAGCCAAAGCAAGACAGACTTAAGTAGAGGTAAGACAGAGTAGGTTGCCACAGTACCAGACAGGTGATTAATAAGAAAACCTATGTGGACAGGATGGTATTTTGATTCTGAGGTCACCTTCTGGTTTTGATAGGAAACTTTATATCAAACTTCTGTCAGACAGAAACAAATCCTAAAGCACCAAGTAGGTACACTTGGCTGGAAAAACTACTGTAAGGAAGCAAAGACTGTAAGAAGTAAAACTTTTTATTTGCATATAGCATAATTGTCTAAGTAAGGGATCTACATAAGACTTATTAGAACTAATAAGTACCAGTATACAAGATCATTATACAAAAATCAATTGTATTTTATATACCAGCAATAAACATCAGAAATTAAAATTTCAGTTTTGACAAATATACCATGGAAAGGTAAAATGTCAATCAATATTAGGATAAACTAGGTTAAGGGTTAGAAGGAAGGTCACTGTATTATCTTCAGAATTTTTTCTACAAATATCTCTACATTTGTTCCAAAAATAAAAAGGTTATTTGAAGAGTATCATTTACAACAGTATCAAAAAATAAATACCTATTGATAAATCTGACAGAAATGTGAAAGACAGGTAGAATGAAAACTGCAAAATACTGCTAAGAGAAACAGAAAAGACCTAAATAAATGGGAAGATTCATGGATTAAAAGATTCAATATCGTCAAAATGACAGTTCTCCACAAAGTGGTCTAAGGGTTCAAAGCCATCCCAGTTAGTTCTCCATAAAGTGGTCTAAGGGTTCAAAGCCATCCCAGTTGGAACCCCAGCCATCCTCCCACAACCACACCCTTTGGCTAGAAATTAACAAGCTGATTCTAAAAGTCTTACAAAAATCCAAAGCAACTAGAGTAACCTAACCACTGTGAAAAAAATGACAAACTTAGAAGATTTAAACTACTTGCTTTGAGACTTACTACAAATCTAAAGTAATCTAGAAAGTGAAGTATTGATATTAATATAAACAGATAAATATATCCAGTACAGAACAGAGACTAGAAATAGATCCATATATATATGGTCAGATGATTCTGACAAAGATGCAAAGTTAGTGAAGAAAGGATTGTCTTTTCAACAAATAATGTCAGAACAACTTGGCAACTATTTGTAAAAAAAAAAAAAAAAAAAAAAAACACTCTAATCCAAACATTGTGCCACATATAAAAATTAAGTCTAAATGCATCACAGACTTAAATGTACACTTCATACATAAAATTTATGAAAGAAAAAATAGCAGAAAATCTTTGTGATCATGGGTGAGGCAAAGATTTCTTAGAGAATTAAAAAGTATAGTCCATTTTTGAAAAGGACAGAATTAGATTCCATCAAAAATTAAGAGTATATGCCTTTCAGAAGATACTCTCAAACAAAACTTGAGATCTCATACTTCCTAACTTCAAAACTTATTACAAGGCTACAATAATTAAAAAAAAAGTGTGATACTAGCATAAACACAGACATACTGACCAATGGAACACAACAGATTATCCAAAAATAAACCCTCATATATATGCTCAAATGATTTTTGACAAGGGTGTCAAGATCATTAAACAGGGAAAAAGTCTCACCAACAAATGGTGTTAGAAAAGCTGGAATGTCCACCTGCAAAAGAATGAAACTGGATCCTTACCTTGAACCATATGCAAAATTAATTCAAAATGGGTAAAACCTAAACTCACCACCAAAATGATAACACTCTAAAAAGAAAATATAAGAGAAAAGATTCATGACATTGGATTTGCAATAATTTCTGGGATATAACACCAAAGAAATTATTGCAAATCCAAATGTTGGCAGTTCCATGGTCACCAGAGGATGGACGGGAGAGACATACCACAAATGAGCATAAACAAAATTTGGGGGATGACAGATATGTTGATATCTTGACTATGATCAGAGTTTCACAGCTGTACATGTGTCAAAATATTAAAGTGTTATAATTTAAGCTTGTGCAGTTTACTATATGTCAATTATACTTCAATAAATCTTTAAAAAAAAAAAAAAAAGGCAAATCCTACCAAAGAATAATCTGCCTAACAGGCATTTTTCTCCAGACTACAGGACTCTTAAGGTCCTTCCAGATGAAAACTTCTGCAATTCAACTAGCATGTGAGGGGTTACCCAAAGTACAGCCTATTGTACAATCTCTAAAGATAGAGTGGAAAATATGAACAAATCATTAATAAGGATTTCATGGTGTCACTTTAAAAAGGGAAGAGTTGGGCTTCCCTGGTGACAAAGTGGATACGAATCCACCTGCCACTGCAGGGGACACAGGTTTGTTTTCTGGTCTGGGAAGATTCTAAATGCTGTGGAGCAACAAAGACTGTGAGCTGCCACTACTGAGCCCAAGCCTGTGTGCTGCAAATACTGAAGTCCATGCACCCTAGAGCCTACACACTACAACTACTGAGGCCCACAAGCTGCAACCACTGAGCCCACATGCTGCAGCTACTGAAGCCCAGGCACTGAGACTGTGCTCAGCAACAGAAACGATTGCAATGCAGTGCCTGCAAACTGCAACGAAGACTATCCCTCTGCTTACTCCAACCAGAGAAAGCCCATGTAAAACAAAGACCCAACGCAGCCAAAACAGGGGGAAGAATTACACAGAAGGGAAAAAAATACTTAAATAAAACACACAGTGTCCCAGATATAACTTTCACTAGTAAGAAACTAATTCTGTAGACGTCTCTGGCGGATTAAAAAAAAAATCTTAATTATGGCTATTTACTCCCATACAAAGATTACTCGCAATGATGTTAGAATTAATGATACAAATTGTTAAATAAGCTAATTTTTCTAATAACTGTAAGCTTTACAGCAGAATTTCAGATTTTATAATCCAAACTCAATCAAAGTAGGGACTGTTGTCTGTTCTAATTAAATACATTAAAAATAGAAAAATTTGAAATGAGAGCCCACACCAGAAACCTCATGTTCTCTGTCAGGGAAAGGTGGGAGGAAAGATCCAAAAAGCAGGGTGGGAATGCAGGCCATGCTTGCACTCACAACCTTTTCCTGCTCCCTTCCTCCTATATAGTTATGAACCTCAGCAGACAGATATGTGGGGCATGGTTTAGGAGATTTTGAAATACTTTGCTGTCAGCTGTTTCTGCCTAGCACAGGGCTTTACCAGAAAATCCCCAAACCATTTGTTGAACTGAAAGGAAAAGAAGTAAATGGGTCTCGGAAGGCATTTGGTCAGATCTGGATTCGAATTCTGCCCTAACAAGACAGTAAGCTATATGACATCGGTTAAGTCACTTTTTTATTTCCATTTCCTCATCAGCAAAGTGAAAAGTCAGTGTATACAAACATGTGCACGGATACACACACACACAGTCTTGCCAGGTGAAATGTAAAGGACAGGAATTTTGCAGAAGAGGAATGTTCTGTAATTCAGGCCAACTTACAAATAACTCAATACAACAAGCTTTTTTTTAATGAGCTATCTTTGTCATCCAGAAACACTCAGATGCTTGAGATTCAAAGAATTAATTTGGTCTCCACTTATTAATAAAAAGGAGATTTAAAAACAAAGCTAATAGTTCCTGCCTTTGAAGAACTGACATTACAATTGGTGAGACAACCATACACAATGAGGCAGAACTACAAAGCACACTGACTTTGGCACTATGAGAGAGTTAAATTCAAGGATAATGGAAGCACTCAGGAAGAAACCTCCAAGTAAGCTCACTGGCTCACACTGGAGAAACCTGTCATGTATACAGAAAATTAAAAGGATTTTACAAAGAAAGTACCAGTTAGACAAGTGAAATCCAAGAGGTTGGGTTCTAAGTAGGAGTAACCTAAGTTTCTCAAAATTAATCAGTAACTAGAGCAAATTATACCTCAAAGATAGTTTAAGACATGTTAGTAGAATCTTTTATATAAGAGAAACCACACAAAAATCTGAGACTGTTTTATTTGAAATGACTACAAATGGTATTTTTGCATGATTCTAAAACTAACAGAAATCGTTTTCTTTCCTAAGCCCATATATCAATTTTATTTATTGATTTTGGTATTTGCTTTGTTAGAAAACCACAATGATTTACTATCTGCATGCTTGCCCTACTGTAGTTTAATGAAAAAAAAGTTTATTTAATCCTTCACACAGGCAAAATGGAAAGCAGTGTTGTAGGTATCCATACATAAAGATTAAATATTAATATTTTAACCAAAGTCAAGAGCATTTTTGTCTTGTTCTCTATTTAAAACAGAGCATTAAAAAAAAGTGTGTGGGTATGTGTGTATGTGTAGGAGAGGTGGGGACAGGACAGTTTCTTCCAGACTTCCTATGAGGTACTTACAGTGCTGATCACAATCAACTCTGGCAAAGACTACTTGATTTGCATTTGGGTATTCTTCCTTAATGACATTGGAAGCTTCCTCAAAAATTGGGTGCAACATCTGGCTGAAACGACACCTATGCACAGAAAAGGATACCAATTAAAACTGAAAAGCAGAAGCAATAAAATTTTATTTTTATTGTTATCTGTTTATATTTAGTATTTACTATATGTACAATAAACAGAATTAACAATCACACTGTTAATTCAGGATTCCTGATGTCATTCACTGGAGATGAAAACAATTTGAAATTCAAAGACTATTCCGTTTCAGACTGTACAAATAATTTAAAGATGGATCTCTCACAGAGGCAGTGAAACAAGTGTGAGATAAGTCCTCTAAAATGTATCTACTTGGATCTGTAATTACTAAGTCTCAGGCATTTATAAAGGAAATTAGCTTCTCTGAATAATGAACATATTTTTAGACTACAAAGTCTTTAAAATGATAAGTTTATTGCAAATATTAGACTGATTCACCTGACAAGTTCAATCAAATCTCATAAGCAAGTTAATATGAAAATGGCATATGGTGTAGACTGAACTGTTCCCTCTCAAAATTTACCTCTTGTTCAAACAGGCTTTTGTATGTATAAGCTATGAAACATACTAAGTTCAGGAGCAAAATTGTTTAATTCTCAAAGGAGACCTCCTGTCCATGTGTCCTCTGTCTGTAGTTTTTTGCTCTGCCTTTACTTTTAAAAGGGGCCACAAACCCCACAATATTTTAGAAACACGAGACTTCTAATGCCCCTTGATCAAGCCAACTACTTCACAAATGTATCCTCTGAGTCATTAAAGGCACCTGATGAGAAAGAGAAGAATCAGAATCAGCACACAAGCAGCTGGGCTAGAATGGTTATTTTCATATGAAAAAGGTATTGAGTGTTTATTAAAAACAACAACAAGAACACAACTATAATTCCTACTATTGCTTCCAGAGCCCTTTTCCATCAAGAAATGTACCTAAATGAAGCCTGTGAACTCTAATCCACATGTAATTAGGTCAAAGAAAGAAAAGTTTTAGTCACTCAGTCATGCCTCTTTGTCACCCCATGGACTATACAGCCCACCAGGCTCCTCTGTCCATGGAGTTCTCCAGGCAAGAATACTGGAGTGAGTAACCATTCCTTTCTCCAGGGGGTCTTCTCAACTCAAGGACTGAACCCACATCTCCTGATTGCAAGCAGATTCTTTACTGTCTGAGCCAGGGAAGTGCAATTAGGTCATACATATTAATTATAATTTAAGAAAAATATAAAGTCTATGACAGGATATAAACTTTATACTTCCTTCCTATTTCTCTTTGTATGTAACTCTTCTAACCTACTCACCTGACTTCCTAAGGAGATGTCCTAGAAAATACCAAGGAGACACAATCTGTATCTTCAATCTCTCGCTTTCAAGTGGCTCTTTCCTCTTCTAGCATTCTTAAATCTCTCCCATCTGGGATAGGTGGGTGGGGTCTGCAGACATCAGGGACTGTCTTATTCTGAGACTACATATTCTAATAAGCATATCAGTAGATTTCTGTTAAACAAATAAATTGGTAGGATGGAGGAACTGGACAGGCTAGGGTCACAGGTTTCTGGGTTCCCACAGTTTGCTAAGGATATGGTTCTAGAGGGCCAGGGAGGCAAGGGGTAAGGACTGCATGATGACTTCTTGAAGAAACTAGGACATGGCTTAGTAAAGAATCCTGATTTAAGGGCAAGAAAAGAGAGATATTAAGGGCTTCTTTCTGGATTATCCAGTTTGCTGCTCAATAAGCACTTATGCACAGATTCATATTTAAAACAGGATCAGTTATAATACCAAAAGGTGAAAGGGGAAGATAAAATAAAACTTCAATTGCAATATAAAGTTACATTTACAAAAGTGACATAACCAGAGCAAATAGATCTAATAACAGGGCCTTGGAACTGTGATTTGGAAAGGACTCTTGAGAGTCCCTTGGACTGCAAGGAGATCCAACCAGTCCATTCTAAAGGACGTCAGTCCTGGGTGTTCTTTGGAAGGACTGATGCTAAAGCTGAAACTCCAATACTTTGGCCACCTCATGTGAAGAACTGACTCACTGGAAAAGACTCTGATGCTGGGAGGGATTGGGGGCAGGAGGATAAGGGGACGACAAGAGGATGAGATGGCTGGATGGCATCACCGACTCGATGGACGTGAGTTTGAGTGAACTCCGGGAGTTGGTGATGGACAGGGAGGCCTGACTTGCTGCAATTCATGGGGTCACAGAGTCGGACACGACTGAGCAACTGAACTGAACTGAAGAGTCATCTGAATCCAATCTCCGTATCTAATACTTGAAATCAACCCTTTACAAATCAAGCAAATGGGGTAAAAGTCTTCGAGGGGACAATTTAAGGACACTTACTAGTATAACCTAGTGGGAAAAAAATAAGCTTCAGAGTCAGACATACTTGAGGTTAAATCCCAGTTCCACTCTTACTAGCCGTACAACCTCTATGAGCCTCAATTTCCTCAGTCTAAAATGGAAATTATAGTACCTGATTTAAAAATAATATATGTAAAGAACCTGGCACATAACAGCATTATTAAGTTCTACTGTGGTTTACTGTCCTTTCAGGCATATTTTTAGGTAACTCTATTAGAGAATTCTTCCTTAAGCTGTGACACATCTCTAACTCCCAGAGGGAACTCAGAATCCTGACTTTGAGGCCACACAGTGTAAGTCTAAGTCCTATGTCAAGTTATCCACGTTTTTTTCCATTGAATAAAACAGCATTAACGTATGTACAACTCCAAGTATTCTTCGGTAATAGGTTTCTCAAATAACTAAAGTTAGTCCACATTTCCAGTATGCTTTTTCACAACAAGGTTGGTGGCATGTTCTATTTCTCTTTCTTACAACACACAAAACCCCTCCATCAAGATAACTGCATTCTACTGGGTTGGCCGAAAAGTTAATTTGGGTTTTCTGCAACATCTTATGGAAAAACCCAAATGAATTTTTTGTCCAACCCAACAGTTTCAACTTTGCCACAATCTAGTCAGGTAAGTATGGGAAAATATTCCTCTGAATCTGTTTACTTTTAAAGTGGACTGAATTCAATAATTTTCTACCACATTCTGTGGTTAATGTTACATATTCTGTTGCTGCTGCTGCTAAGTCGCTTCAGTTGTGTCTGACTCTGTGCAACCCCATAGACGGCAGCCCAGCAGGCTCTGCTGTCCCNCAAATGGGGTAAAAGTCTTCGAGGGGACAATTTAAGGACACTTACTAGTATAACCTAGTGGGAAAAAAATAAGCTTCAGAGTCAGACATACTTGAGGTTAAATCCCAGTTCCACTCTTACTAGCCGTACAACCTCTATGAGCCTCAATTTCCTCAGTCTAAAATGGAAATTATAGTACCTGATTTAAAAATAATATATGTAAAGAACCTGGCACATAACAGCATTATTAAGTTCTACTGTGGTTTACTGTCCTTTCAGGCATATTTTTAGGTAACTCTATTAGAGAATTCTTCCTTAAGCTGTGACACATCTCTAACTCCCAGAGGGAACTCAGAATCCTGACTTTGAGGCCACACAGTGTAAGTCTAAGTCCTATGTCAAGTTATCCACGTTTTTTTCCATTGAATAAAACAGCATTAACGTATGTACAACTCCAAGTATTCTTCGGTAATAGGTTTCTCAAATAACTAAAGTTAGTCCACATTTCCAGTATGCTTTTTCACAACAAGGTTGGTGGCATGTTCTATTTCTCTTTCTTACAACACACAAAACCCCTCCATCAAGATAACTGCATTCTACTGGGTTGGCCGAAAAGTTAATTTGGGTTTTCTGCAACATCTTATGGAAAAACCCAAATGAATTTTTTGTCCAACCCAACAGTTTCAACTTTGCCACAATCTAGTCAGGTAAGTATGGGAAAATATTCCTCTGAATCTGTTTACTTTTAAAGTGGACTGAATTCAATAATTTTCTACCACATTCTGTGGTTAATGTTACATATTCTGTTGCTGCTGCTGCTAAGTCGCTTCAGTTGTGTCTGACTCTGTGCAACCCCATAGACGGCAGCCCAGCAGGCTCTGCTGTCCCTGGAATTCTCCAGGCAAGAACACTGGAGTGGGTTGCCATTTCCTTCTCCAATGCATGAAAGTGAAAAGTCAAAGTGAAGTCGCTCAGTCCTGTCCGACTCTTAGCAACCCCATGGAATGCAGCCTACCAGGCTCCTCCGCCCATAGGATTTTCCAGGCAAGAGTACTGGAGTGGGGTGCCATTGCCTTCTCCAAATGTTACATTTGGACAATCCTAATTTACTTCAGAAACTGCTATCTTCTGTTGTACATTTTATAAACGGTATTTTCTCTGTATATCTTCAACATTCTATTGAAGTTCTTTAAATACAGCTACTATACATTGTTGATCCAGTAAATATTTACTATGCACTTATCTACCAACTGTCATGCAAAGTGCTTGGTGATTCATGTTGAAAAAAAGATAGATACAGTAACTTTTCACAAAGTTAATGATATAGGAGGGAGGCACCAACTAAACCGTGGCATACAAGTGTTATGACTGGCTAAGTATACAGGGTTATGAGCAGATATAGAAAGGGTTCCTAACTGTACTTGAGAGTAGGGGTAGGGGCATGATATAGGAAGGTGGCCTGGAGAAAGTGGCATCTAATCTAAGACTTGAAGAGTGGTTCACACTTAATGAAGTAAACAAGTGGGTGAGAGAAGAGAGATCCATTCAGACAGAGAAATACCATGATTAAAGGTCAGTGATGAAAGAATACAGAATATTACAGAAGTGTAACAGAACAGAATGTGGGAATGGAGAGCGGCAAGAGATACAGCAGCAGAGGCAGGAAGGAACAGGGCCACCAGGGGCCTTCCAGGCCAAGGTAAGGGACTCACCTACAAGTAATGGAAAACATTTAAGGTTTTTAAGATGAGGTGTAAACTAATCTAATTTGCACTTTAGGAAAGACTACTCTGGCTTACTTTGTAGAAAAAAGAATGGAGACATATAAGACCAGAAGCAGAGGAAATAAACTAAGACTGTTAATAGATATCTAGGTAAACTGCAGGACTATGTGTGGCCTGAAGTAGGGGTAGAGGCACCTGCTAGGTGGTAAGCCTAAAAGGGTCATATAAGATATAGACTGTCTAGGAATAAGGATGATGTGAGTTGTTTCAAACTTCTCTCCAGCTGAAGTGCCCCTCTTCCTTTCCCCATGCCACATTCTTTAACATCTACAATATACTGTGCCCTTGTGCTCAATGCTGGGAACACTAAGAAAAACTTTATCTCTGCCCTCAAAATTTGTTTGCTGGAACACAGAGATTGAAGATAAAACAATGTAGTAAGAAAAGAATGTGGGACATCAGGAACTATATGAACACACAAGACAGAATCTGATTCAGACAGGGAAAGGAGTAAAGACTTCCTAGAAGTAGTAGTAGATGGTATGCATTACAAAATATCAACATTATTTTTCCTTCTAAATCTGCCATACCCACATCCTCACCTCCAAACACTGCCTACTTCCTCAGTAAGGAAAAATAGAGAACTGCAATATATACATGTGTGAAAGCATGTGTGAGTGAGAGACAGAGAGACAAAGAGAGACAGACAGACAAAGACAGAAATCTGAGTTATTCTGTAACCTGCTTTTATTTTAAAATGTGGGATGATGGAATCAGTATATTGTCTCTCTTAAAACAAATGTTAGCCAAATTAAGTTGCTTCATCTGTGAATGAATGAACCTGAATTATTAATTTGTTTATGGAGTATTGTCTTACAGAAGAAAGAGGCTTCCCTATTTACTCCTTTCTAGCAAAGAAAAATCATCTCTAGAAAGTTAAAAGCAAAAAACAAAATAACCCCAAAACCCTTAATGATGTACCCTTCCCCGCCAAAATAAGATATTACTTACCAATCAGCATAAAAATTTACTAAAGCAACATCAGCATTGTCTGAAATTGAAAAACAAAACCAAACAACCTAAGTTACTTGTGTGTACATAATTATGACATAATTCAAGATAATGGTTTTCATCATAGCCTTTTCTATTTTAAAGGCTCACTAAAAATACACAGTAACTACTAAGTTATCTCTCACTCAGAAACCTGTACATAGCATCAAAAATGGCTTACATAATTTGTGGGAGCCCCTATTCCTTTTCTCTACATCCACCATCTTAATACCTCCACTGAATGAATATAAAATAGAGAATCAAGCTCAGATCAGGCAAATAAGCTACTAAATAGCCTAATCTCATAAAAAGTGAAGTGGAGTGATCTGGACTTTATTAATCCATTGTTTGACCTTCCATATTCATGAATAACTGAGAATTAGCTCTGCAAATATTGCACTGGCCAAAAAGTTCATTTGGTTTTTCCTTAAGATGTTACTGAAAAACCCAAACAAACTTTTTGGCCAACCAATAAAATCCTATTTCAGAGAACAGACTTGTATAACTAAGCTATTTCTAAAACTCAGGGTAATCTACAAATAACAGTGTTGCATAAGATGTACCTTTTCTGGTTCCTACCCGTTTAACATTTATTCTCTGTTGCAAAATATAACTCAGTATTATCTGCATATCCAGATGTGAAGACAGGAGAAAGATATCTGTTCCTTTTGCCTAAATCTAACAAAAACTCAGTACTCAGTAAACTGCATGCACGCATGCACACACACACACACACACACACACACACACACAAATCATACCCACAAAGGAATGTGAAAGATGAAAGGAGTGAAGATGATTTGTGAGTTTCAATTCTCTTTTTCCTTTTTTATTTAATATCTTTAAAGCACCTTTTATCCACGTACTATTCACTAATGCAGTGTGGTTCTCAAACTGTGATTCCTGGGACCAGAAGCACCAGCATCATACTGGAACTTGTAGAAATGCAAATTCTTAGGTTGGGTCTAGCGATTTCTATCAGAAACTAGGGGCAGGCCTATCAATACTGGTATTATAAGTCCTCCATGTGACACTGATACAGGCTAAAGTTTCTCTAAAGAAATCCCACAATGTGGGAATAGACTTTCTAGCATTTAAAACCAGTTCCAAGGAGCTTTTATCTCTTACTGTTTTTAGTTTTGCTCAAACCAGTGGGTGAAATGAAATGTTAAAAAAAAAAAAAGAGATCATTTATCCACAGTACATTTTCTTAAATCTCCTAAGTTGTGATTTTCCTATTAACCACATCTTTACCTTCCCTCTACTTCTTTTGAAAACAAGAAGAAATGTCTTCCCCCAAATTAATTGAGTCTACAATCACACTGTCAACAAACAAGCAAAAATACTTACTAAATTGGATCAATGACAAAAAAAGACATCAGAGTGTGATATAGTTAAAAGCTAAAAAAGACACACATACAAANTACCTTCCCTCTACTTCTTTTGAAAACAAGAAGAAATGTCTTCCCCCAAATTAATTGAGTCTACAATCACACTGTCAACAAACAAGCAAAAATACTTACTAAATTGGATCAATGACAAAAAAAGACATCAGAGTGTGATATAGTTAAAAGCTAAAAAAGACACACATACAAAAAAATTGTGGACTGTATCCTAAGGTCATTAACATAATACTGCACAGTGGAAACTGCTGGTCTTTAAGCAACAAAATACTCTAAGAGTGGTATTTATGACAAGGCAAAGAAACAAACAAGACTAAAAGTTTACCTGTAAGACAAGAAAGCAGACTTACACATTTTAAGAAATTTTACCAAAAAGTAAAATGAAAAGTGCTTAGTTAAATACATATGCACACACACACATACACACACATAGACACACCATGGAATTAACCATGGAATGCTGGCTCCTCAACTGTTTTAGGTAACTGAGATTTCATTTTGTTTTTGAATATATAAACTAATTCTTAATAGAGAAGAAAGTATACTTTAAAAATATGAAGGTACTTACTTAAAATGTCATCTATATTCTCTGTATCAAGACTTATTATTTCAGCTGTTACAGGAGTAAAAACCCAAGTTACCTGGAAATTTAAAAAACGTGAAATTAATAAATGTTTCTACAAAAGGCAAATGATGCTGAAAGTCTAAAAAGAAAATTTACAAACTAAGTTGGTTCCACTAGTTACAAAATTACCACTTTGTTTTAATCTATATTATCTACTCTAACTCTTCCTGGGCTCTCTGAAATAAGAGCAGTACAACTTCTCAAGCCTGGAAACGGGGTTCAACAGATTTCCTATATTTCTTTCTAAATACATAAAAGAAACGGTTTCTAAACAATTTTCAAAACTAAAAATGTACTCTTTTAAATTAATATTCTCAACAACTTTATCTCTGCTGCCACTAGAAAAAAAATTGCCAGATTATTAACAGTCTTGAAAGAACATAAAACTAAGGCTAAGTTTGCTGATTCTAACCCCATGCTTCTAAGAACAAAATACTGAAAAGAAGAATTCAAGGAAGACTTTGTTAACCAAAACCCCTTCTTGCCTGGTCTTCACATGCAGGGAGGTGGTAACAATGTGAAGGTGAGAGGCTATAAAGAAGAGAGTAAGAGTAGGTAAAATAAATGTGTCCACATGTCTAAGACACTAAATTCAAAGAAAATTTCAGATTGCCATCTACAAAGAAAAAGCATGATTTTAAACTAAACTAACAATTGCTTCTTATTTTAAAAAGTTGTATTATTTAAAAAGTAATGTCATCTCACACGCTAGTAAAGTAATGCTCAAAATTCTCCAAGCCAGGCTTCAGCAATATGTGAACTGTCAACTTCCAGATGTTCAAGCTGGTTTTAGAAAAGGCAGAGGAACCAGAGATCAAATTGCCAACATCCGCTCTAACATCGAAAAAGCAAGAGAGTTCCAGAANTCACTGGAAAAGACTCTGATGCTGGGAGGGATTGGGGGCAGGAGGACAAGGGGACGACAGAGGATGAGACGGATGGATGGCATCACCGACTTGATGGAGATGAGTTGGAGTGAACCCCAGGAGTTGGTGATGGATAGGGAGGCCTGGCTTGCTGCAACTCATGGGGTGGCAAAGAGTGGGACATGACTGAGTGACTGAACTGACTGAATGTTTAGTGTATTTTTAGGTTCCATCTTTAACACACTATGTGTTTTTATCTTTGTTTCTGCACTCAGAAAGTTTACTTCTAATGGAGAAACAAGCATTAAGTAACAAAGACAAAATCAAATAAATCATGTATGGCATCAAATGCAATAAGTAATTTGATAATATACAATGAGTGAAAGAGAGATGTTTCAGCATCATATTTGGTGGGATTGGTGAACAAGTGCATGAAAAATAAACTCAACCAAGCAATGAATACATACAAAAATCAGCATAGAGGATAAGGGGAGAAACAGTATTTAATTTCAAAAAGAGACACACACCTGCTTTGGCAGCAAGCTGTAAGGAAAAGTTTGAAACATTCCATATGGCCCAAAAGTACAGACAGGACTGTGCATGTTGATGTGCATCAGTCCTTCCAATGAATACTCGGGACTGATTTCCTTTAGGATTGGCTAGTTTGATCTCTTTGCAGTCCAATGGACTCTCAGGAGTCTTCTCCAGCACTACAATTTGAAAGCATCAATTCTTTAGCACTCTGCCTTTTTTATGGTCCAACTCTCACAACCATACATAACTCTACTGGAAAAACCCTAGTTTTGACTATATGGAACTTTGTTGGCAAAGTGATGTCTCTGTTTTTTAATATACTGTCTAGGTTTGTCATAGTCTTCTTTCCAAGGAGGAAGTGTCTTAATTTCATGGCTGTAGTCACCATTTGCAATGATTTTGGAGCCCCTCAAAATAAAATCCATCACTGCTTTCATTTTTTCCCCATCTATTTGCCATGAAGTGATGGGACNAAGTGATGTCTCTGTTTTTTAATATACTGTCTAGGTTTGTCATAGTCTTCTTTCCAAGGAGGAAGTGTCTTAATTTCATGGCTGTAGTCACCATTTGCAATGATTTTGGAGCCCCTCAAAATAAAATCCATCACTGCTTTCATTTTTTCCCCATCTATTTGCCATGAAGTGATGGGACCAGATGCGACACTCTTAGTTTTCTGAATGTTGAGCTTTAAGCCAGCTTTTTTGCTCTCTTCTTTCACTCTCATCAAGAGGCCCTTTCGTTCTCCTTCACTTTTTGCCTTTAGAGAGGTATCATCTGTATATCTGAGATTGTTGATATTCCTCCTGTCAGTTTTAAATCCAGCTTAAGCTTCATCCAGCCTAGCATTTTGCATGATGTACTCTGCATGTAAGTTAAGTAAGCAGGGTTGACAATATATAGCTTTGACATACTCCTTTCCCAATTTTGAACCAGTCTGTTGTTCCATGTCTGGTTCTAACTGTTGTGTCTTGACCTGCATACAGGTTTCTCAGGAGGCAGGGAAGGTGATCTCATATTTCCATCTCTTCCAGAATTTTCCACAGTTTGTTGTGATCCACACAAAGACTTTAGTATAGTCAATGAAGCATACGTAGATGTTTTTCTGGAACTTCCTTGCTTTCTCCACTATCCAACGAATTGTTGGCGATTTGATTTCTGGTTCCTCTGCCTCCTCAACATCTGCTTGTACATCTGGAAGTTCTTGGTTCACATAGTGCTGAAGGCTAGCTTGAAGGATCTTGAACATAACCTTGCTAGCATGTGAAATGAGTGCACTTGTGTGGTAGTCTGAACATTCTTTGGCACTGGTATGAAAACTGACCTTTTCTAGTCCTGTGGCCACTGCTGAGTTTTCCGAATTTGCTGACATACTGAGGGTAACACTTTAACAGTATCATCTTTTAGGATTTGAAATAGCTCAGCTGGAATTTCATCACCTCCACTAGCTTTGTTCGTAGTAATGCTTCCTAAGGCCCACTTGACTTCATACTCCAGGATGTCTGGCTCGAGGTGAGTGACCACACCATCATGGTTATCTGGTTATCATGGTTATCATTAAGACCCTTTTTGCATAGTTCTTCGGTGAATTCTTATCACTTCTTCTTAATCTCTTGTGCTTCTGTTAGGTCCTTAACACTTCTCTTCTTTAACATGCTCATCCTTGCATGAACTTTTACCTTGATATCTCCAATTTTCTTGAAGAGATCTCTAGTCTTTCCCTGTTTTAGATTATTTTTCCATATAAGCCATTACAGAATATTGAGTAGAGTTCCTGTGCTATGCATTAGGTACTTATTTGTTATTTTTTTTTTTTTTTTTTTTCCCAATTCTTGTTTTTTTGGCCATGCAGTGTGGCATGTGGGATTCTTAGTTTCCTGATCAGAGATCAAATCCATGTCCCCTGCAGTGGAAGCGGAGCATCCTGACCATTGTACCACCAGGAAATTCCCTTAGTTATCTATTTTACATATACTAGTATGTATATGTCAACCCCAAACTCCCAATTATCTTCCCCCGCGCTCCTGGTAACCATAAGTTTGTTTTCTACATCTGTGACTCTATTTCTGTTTTGTAAATAAGTTCCACTTGTACCATTTTAGGTTTCACATTAAGCAATATCATATGATCTTCATCTTTCTCTTATTTTACTCAGTGTGACAATCTCTAGGTCCATCCATGTTGCTGCAATTGGCACTGCTTCATTCTTTTTCATGGATGAGTAATAATCCATTGTATATATGTACCACATCTTCATCCATTCCTCTGTCAATGGATATTTAAATTGCTTCCATTTGATATCTGGACAGTTTTTGGTTCAATCCTATTTATGTGTGGAAATCCATTCACTGACCCACTGCTCTTTATCAAATGACAACTAACATTAGACCCTGATCAAGGTACCAAAGACATTCTTCTGCCCATTCATTTCACGGATGTTTTTGGTACTCACAACAGTTACAATTTAAAATTTTATAATTCACCAACACTCAGTTTCTAAGTAATGTAAAGACACATATCGATGTAGCTAAATAAGCCTGTAATTATTTGAAATATTTCTATAAATTCATTCTTTTCTTAGAAAAAGCCTGAGAATAATACTAGTCTTACTTTCAAGTTACCATCAGTTCAGTTCAGTTCAGTTGCTCAGTCGTGTCCGACTCTTTGCAACCCCATGAACTGCAGCATGCCAGGCCTCCCTGTCCATCACCAACTTCTAGAGTTCACTCAGACTCACGTCCATCGAGTTGGTGATGCCATACCAGTAGTCAATCGCTGACATTATTTCTGTTAGCTACCAATAAATTATACTCTCCTGAAAGCAAGCCAATAATTTAAAATCCCCGGATATTTTACTTATATACTAATCTCACTATTTTCAATACCTCACACTATTTTCAATACCTTGAAAATCAACTGGAAAGCTCAGATTTCCCTCACTAGTCATTACTTACTACCCATACCACAATTAACAAATCTTTTCCCACATCAGTGTATGACTAGCTCTAGACATCTATACAAACTTTTTGAAGATAAACTGAGGCACATTAAAATGTTTAAGGGTGTATGAGCAGAAATAAATCTGAATCACACAGCATCCAATCTAGCAGAGAGAAAAGAGCTTCAAGGAGCCGTACAAAATGAAAGACTTTCATAGGCAGAGGGGAGAAGGAACAAGGACATTATACTAGGCAAAGGAAAAAAAAGTTGGTTGGTATTGCAAATTTACTTTCCTTTAGAGGATAGTAATGAGTCTATCTGGCAGATCACCTAACAATTGCTAATCAGGTGACTCCTAATTGACTGGTTTAGAGTTTATTTCTGGAATAATCTCAACTGTAATTAAGTGAAGCCATGGTTTGGTGATGTGGAGCTTAGCATAAATCACTCTACTTGGGGTCTGTTGTCTTGTTTCTAATAACAGTATTGATACAGCAAGATTTTAGAATGGATTATATGTTGAAAAAAATTCAAGAAGATCACATAAAAATATCATAGAGCAACAAAGCTGGTCATTAGCAAAGTCAAGTCATTAAATAACTCAACAGTCATTGACAGTGTCTGCTAGGTGCTGAGGGCACAAAAGCATAAGGCATAATATGCACGCTCTATCTCAAGAGCTCTCCAACTAGTGGTGGTGGTAAGGACTAGAGAAAAAAGTGAGTCACACAGATATGATCATGATCTTCAGCTGTGTAAGCCAAGGAAGCCCATTTTTGAAGAGTTAGTCACTGCCTATCAAAACACGTTTACAGAGAAGCATATTCTAAACTTAATTGCTTTTTACAAGCTAGACAGTGACAAAAATTAGGCACAATCAATTTGGCTGTGTTAAACAGATAACTATTACATAAAAAGCATAGTGCCAAAAAGCATTCAACTGCTAAGACAGATTCTGGTAACAGCTGTGTTTAAGGGGGCCCAAAGCAAGAACACTGTCTCTGACCCAGTAATCTTTCCTCACTGTAAGGTGTAAAGGAGGAAATTTATCATTAATATTTCTATTAATACACAGTATGAAGGGAAAGATGGGTTGCTTATTTGAATTGTTAGGAAGCCCCACTAGTCTGACAAATTGTTTCTTTTCATGTCAGCCATGGGCAGAAACAAGATTCTCCTGGGGAAACATCTTTATGTATCAAATGCTATAGAGCTTAAGTAAAATATAGACAAGTAGCTCTAAACCAGGAAGGAAGGATGAAAATAATTTTTTAAAATTTATACTTGAAGCTAACTTTTAATTTTTTCTTAAAGAAACAACAAAAGCCTATAGAAATCTTCAATAGATCTTAATAGTCCTGGAGAATTGAGCCTCAAATGATGAAATATTACAACATATGTAAATATACAGACACAAATTTCTGAAATATTTTACCAACTGGTCATTCTCTCCAGTTCATTAGCTCATTTTCTTGCCAAGAAAATTAAGAAGCATTGCCAATCATCTTATATTGGTTGTAAGCTCAAGCTTAAGCAAGTTCAAGGATATATTGTACAACACAGGAAATACAGCCAGTATTTTGCAGTGACTATAAACGGAAAGTAACCTCTCAAAATGTATAAAATTAATAAATAGGAGATTCTTCTTCAGCAAGTAAAGAATATTTTCTTCATTAGATGCTCTTTAAATACTGATATATCTTTGGGAACTGAAAAGCTTGCCTTTCCTTTAATATCTCTGTACCCTTTATGGCCACACAACTGGCTGGTGAAACCAGTGCACTAGCTGTATTTCCACAGCAATTTTTAAGCCACTCAGCTGGTTACTTTTTCTCTTTTCCACTACTGTATAATCAATCCTTCAAAGATTAATTCCTTCTTCCATATTGCTTTGTCTGGTTTTCCTGGCAGAAAATGCCTCTCCTCCTTCCCCCGCAAAGCCCAACCTGCTTTGCAACTATAGAAAAAGGAAAAATGTAGGTTAGGGAAATGGGAGTTACTGCAAAACTAAAATTGTCTCCAGGTTAGACATCAATTTTTAAAAAGATACAATGAAAAGTTAGTTACATGATTTTAAAAAAGTATTTTAGAAATAAATCTTGGGAAGATTTATTATTTACCTTCTCTTAATGTGAGGTCAAACTTACTGTTACAGTGTTAACATGTAAAAATGCTATAATACTAATACATATAAAATGCTCTGGCACTCACTGCTAAGCTCTAATGCAATCCCTCTTTTGAAAAAAACATTGAACAAGATGTCAACCCAACAGGATCTTTAGAAGTACAACTAACATCAATAATAACACGTGTTGGAAGTGAATTATTAAAATTCTCAGCATAATTTTAAAAATAAATAAATACATTTTCCTAGTTCATTAAAACTATTTGAGTGGTTACTATTTGAAAAGAGCCTTAAATGACACTCCCTGAAACAGTATCTCCCTTCAATCCAACCTACCCACAGAATCCAGACTAATCTTTTTGAATTCTGCTTTGCATATATCGATTCCTCTGCCCCTAAAAAAAAAATCTCCAATGGTTTTCACTGTCTACAGCATAAAAGCCTAACTCCTTAGCTTGCATTTAGGACCATTCACAAAGTACCCATACTAGCATTCCTAAATCACATCATACTGCTTCCCATTCATATTCTGTACTCCAAGCAACATGAAGTATAGTTAACAGTGACCATACATTCTAGTTGGTCATATACTCTAGGTTGCTTGAGACAAATCCAGTATATGCTTTTGCCCTGGACTATTATTAACAGCACCACTCTCTTTCAGAAGGGTCCCAGTTTGGACAATAAATTATATACTATATATGGTCAGCCTATTTGTAGTAGACTCTTGCTAACTGGGAGCAACTGTAACTATCTCTTCACAAATTCTAAATTATTAATAAGCATTAATAATGTCCTCCTATATAACATGCGGTAAAATGAGAGTGGAATGAGATGAATAGGGAAAAATAAAGATGGACCAAGATATGAATGCTAAGCTAAACCAATCACTAGCCTTAGGCACTGACTTGAAACACTGGGCTCTTAGGAAGGGGATAAAATCAGTAAAATCAGTAACTTAGAAAAATTATGATATGACTGCTCAAGGATCATTCACAAATGGTCCAAACCCTCTAAGCTACAAATCCAAGAATGCAAGGGGTCTTCAGTATTTGCAGTTCCTAAAATGTGACATCCTAGTCTCCTACTTCCATACTTTGCACATGTAGTTTCCTCTGCTTAAAACAGCTAGGAAAGCATTTAGTTTTCAAGACCCAGTTCAAATGCTATCTTTTCTATGAAGGCTTTCCTGATGATCCCAGACAGGAGTAATTAATTTCTTTCTCCTCTGAAGCCCCAGAGCACTTTCTTAGGTTGTTAATTTTTCACACAGATTATTTGTCCTACCTTACCTCCTATAGGAGACGTTCAGTACCTTGAAAGTAGAGACTGTATCTTATTCCACTTTGTACCCTACACATCACCTACTACAGTACCTACCAGTACATAACGATTACTCATATATGTACTAAGTGAATGAATGGGCAGATAGTGGTAATAAACTGAGAATTTAGAGGTAGGGTGTTAGAAGTGAGAACCAAAGAAAAGGAGTTCACAAATGGGAATAGTCAATAAATATTTTTAACATGTTGGAGGAAAACAAGGTTATTAAATAAGTCTATTTTAAAATTTGTTTTTAATAATGTAATGATGAAAAGCACAACACTAGTGATGATACACACACTCGGATTTAGAAGGATACTCAGAAGTGATCTTTCTATTCACTACAGAAACCCCTTGCTATTGCTGTCTTTGAGCTGTCACAAATCCTAGTAATACCTTCTTCCAGTTCCCTCAGCTATTCCCTGGCATGACTTCCAGACACTTCAGCACAGAGAATGCTCACACAAATAGCTATGCTACAACAGTGGATAAAAATCCAATATCTCTTGTATTGTTCCATTTTAAGGCTGTTAATTCAGTCATGAAAATAAATGATTTGGGACTTTCAGGACCAGAAGCTAATACAGTTTAATACCAGGCAGAAGAGGTTATTAAATATTTCTTTTGGCAAGATTTATAGTAACAAAAGCATTTCCTCAGCCTGTGTTTTATTAGAATATTTTAGTAAATGAGTTTAGAAAACAGAAAGTATTTCCAGTGAGTGAGTTTGTATTATAGCCCAATGACTTCAAACTTTGCATTCAAACAGTGGTCCCTGAACCAGCAGCAGTGGCATCATGGAAGAGCTGGGGAGAAATGCAGGCCCCACCTCACCTACTGAAAGCATGATCTCCATTTTTATAAGATCTCCTAGTGACTCCTGTTCATATTAAAGTTGAAGCACCATGGCCTTAGAGAACAAAAGTTTTGACCCTGCAAACAAGCACGTAAATTCATTTTAAATCATGTACAATGCTTTTGGGCCCTCAAATATGAATACAGTAAGCTCATTCATGAGAATTTTGTATTGACATGCAAATTACCAATTTTAGAGAAATGGGGAACTAAAAGCTCAATAGAAATCTACATTGATGTTAATTTTTAAAAGTATGTCCTGCTTGAATAGACATTTCTACACAAAAAATAGAAGCTTCAGTAGAGGATGTATCTTTTCTATGGCATTACTGTTCTCAGTTGCCATTACATGTGCAAGGAATTCTGCAGTAACAGCTTATTGTATTTTTGCTGAATCTTTCATTTACCCGCCTTTTCTACTGGGAGATTCTCAAAGCCCTTCACAAACTATGTGTCTCCTACGCATGCTAAGTCACTTCAGTCGTATCCAACTCCATGTGACCCGATGGATTGTAGCCTGCCAGGTTCCTCTGTCCATGGGATTCTCAAGGCAAGAATACTGGAATGGGTTGCCATTTCCTCCTCCAGGGGATCTTCCCGAACCAGGGATAAAACCCACATCTCTTAAGTCTCCTGCTTTGGCAGACAGGCTCTTTACTACTGGTACCACCTAGGACACCTGCGTGTCTCCTATAGCAAGAAACAAGTAATGTACCAGGCACAAGGTTCCTTCCATTCATGATCCAGATTGACAAATCAGCCTCCTACCCGAAGTTCCAATGCCATGGGACCAGAGTGCTTCTCCCCTCTGGGGCCAGTGCTCTCACTCTCAGTTTTGCATTAAGCTGGCAGGCAGCAGAAACACAGAGGTCCGCAGTTAGCTGCCAGGAGCTAAGAGATATGAAAGTTCCCCAGAGAAAATAAGCTGAGGCTGACAGGCACTGTAAGAGCCTTGAAGCTGAGTATCAATCAAGGCACATCTCACTGTTAGTATTCCCAGAAGCATTATAATGAACCACAAGTTCAAAGAGAGGGGAAAAACAGGACTAAGTATAGAATAGCACTGGGAAGCTACTATAACCCTTAACTTGCTCAGATACAACCTTCCTATAACATCAGTGCAACCCATTTTGGACAAGTCAGAACCGATTCACTTTTATAAAGAAACATTAAAACAGTCACAACCTTCTTCATTAAATAACTCAAAATATGGTGGGTGCAGACATGTTTCAGAAAACAAATTCTATGCAAAAACAAAGAATTCATATATAAATAATACAATCCCTTAAATCAAATTCTGTCAGTAAAAACAACCATAGAAAATAAAAAGAAGAAAAATTGCTGTAATTTGTACTTTTTATTACATATTAGTTATTTGATCATGCAAGAATTTCCATTAAAAATTGATGTCAAAACAAAATTGTGTTTTGTTCTCCACTGTATCCTAAAAATGGATAAATCAATTTACCTGGAAGACAAAGCACTTCTCTGACCTTCACAGAAGAATATTCTTATTACAAAAAACTCTTCAGGACTGAGAATGAGCTTATCATTGTGTGGAAAGGACTTTTTGATAACACCACCACCTCTCTAAAACCCAGATTTCCAGAAATGGAAGTACTAATAGAACATAGGAACTGGAAGGAAATTCAAGATGAGAATTGTTTTCTTCCTTTTCTGTACACCCTCTGGGACCAGGGGGAAATGTGTGAGAGAACATTCCATTCATCACCATCTCCCAATTAGTATCTAGCACTGGATCTGGCAGATAACAGTCCAGAACAAAATTCATACATATATGCCCAGAGAAAATTATGACTGCTCTCCTTGTGCTAAACTGTAATTCTTCCCCAGGATGCCCATAAGAGAGTCTACAAACATGTGGTCCAAATATTCTTTTGTTAGGTCACTCATTCAATCCACAAATGTTTCCCTCAGTCATTTATTACATGCTAAGCGCTATCAGCAAAAATAAGACCGGGAGCTGACTGTGGCTCAGATCATGAACTCCTTATTGCCAAATTCAGACTTAAATGAAGAAAGTAGGGAAAACCGCTAGACCATTCAGGTATGACCTAAATCAAATCCCTTATGATTATACAGTGGAAGTGAGAAATAGATTTAACGGACTAGATCTGATAGACAGAGTGCCTGATGAACTATGGACGAAGGTTCGTGACACTGTACAGGAGACAGGGATCAAGACCATCCCCATGGAAAAGAAAGGCAAAAAGCAAAATGGGGAGGCCTTACAAATAGCAGTGAAAAGAAGAGAAGCGAAAAGCCAAGGAGAAAGGGAGAAAAATTTGAATGCAGAGTTCCAAAGAATAGCAAGGAGAGATAAGAAAGCCTTCCTCAGTGATCAATGCAAAGAAATAAAGGAAAACAACAGAATGGGAAAGACTAGAGATCTCTTCAAGAAAAGTAGAGATACCAAGGGGAACATCTCATGCAAAGATGGGCTCAATAAGGGACAGAAATGGTAGGGACCTAACAAAAGCAGAAGATACTAAGCAGAGGTGGCAAGAATACACAGAAGAACTGTACAAAAAAGATCTTCATGACCCAGATAATCATGATGGTGTGATAACTCACCTAGAGCCAGACATCCTGGAATGTGAAGTCAAGTGGGCCTTAGAAAGCATCACTATGAACAAAGCTAGTGGAGGTGATGGAATTCCAGTTGAGCTATTTCGAATCCTGAAAGATGATGCTGTCAAAGTGCTGCACTCAATATGCCAGCAAATTTGGAAAACTCAGCAGTGGCCACAGGACTGGAAAAGGTCAGTTTTCATTCCAATCTCAAAGAAAGGCAATGCCAAGGAATGCTCAAACTACTGCACAACTGCACTCATCTCACACGCTAGTAAAGTAATGCTCAAAATTCTCCAAGCCAGGCTTCAGCAATATGTGAACTGTGAACTTCCTAATGTTCAAGCTGGTTTTAGAAAAGGCAGAGGAACCAGAGATCAAATTGCCAACATCTGCTTAATCATCGAAAAAGCAAGAGAGTTCCAGAAAACAATCTATTTCTGCTTTATTGACTATGCCAAAGCCTTTGATTGTGTGGATCACAATTAACTGTGGAAAATTCTGAAAGAGATGGGAATACCATACCACCTGACCTGCCTCTTGAGAAACCTATATGCAGGTCAGGAAGCAACATGTTGTTCCATGTCGAACTGGACATGGAACAACAGTTTGAACTGGACATGGAACAACATGGTTCCAAATAGGAAAAGCAGTATGTCAAGGCTGTATATTGTCATCCTGCTTATTTAACTTCTATGCAGAGTACATCATGAGAAACGCTGGGCTGGAAGAAGCACAAGCTGGAATCAAGATTGCTGGGAGAAATATCAATAACCTCACGTATACAGATGACGCCACTCTTATGGCAGAAAGTGAAGAGGAACTAAAGAGTCTCTTGATGAAAGTGAAAGAGGAGAGTGAAAAAGTTGGCTTAAAGCTCAACATTCAGAAAACTAAGATCATGGCATCTGGTCCCATTACTTCATAAAAATAGATGGGCAAACAGTGGAAACAGTGGTTGATTTTATTTTGGGGGGCTACAAAATCACAGTAGATGGTGATTGCAGCCATGAAATTAAAAGATGCTTACTCCTTGGAAGGAAAGTTATGATCAACCTAGATAGCATATTGAAAAGCGGAGATATTACTTTGCCAAAAAAGGTCTGTCTAGTCAAGGTCATGACTAGACCATGACTGTCTAGTCAGTGGTCATGTATGGATGTGAGAATTGGACTGTGAAGAAAGCTGAGCACTGAAGAATTGATGCTTTTGAACTGTGGTGTTGAAGACTCTTGAGAGTCCCTTGCACTGCAAAGAGATCCAACCAGTTCATCCTAAAGAGATCAGTCCTGCGTGTTCATTGGAAGGACTGATGCTGAAGCTGAAACTCCAATACTTTGGCTACCTCATGCAAAGAGTTGACTCATTGGAAAAGTCCCTGATGCTGGGAGGGATTGGGGGCAGGAGGAGAAGTGGACAACAGAGGATTAGATGGCTGGATGGCATCACTGACTCGATGGACATGAGTTTGGGTGAACTCCGGGAGTCGTTGATGGACAGGGAGGCCTGGCATGCTGTGATTCATGGAGTCGCAAAGAGTTGGACACAACTTAGCGACTGAACTGAGGTGCTGTCCGAGGCGTTTGGCAAAGAGATGTGAATAACACTATATTGATATTTATATTATATCTGGTAAGATCAAACTTAATAATTTCACTTTCATATTTAAAAAGAGAAAGAGAACATTTTCTCTCAAGTCACCATAATTCCTGCAAAAAAAAAAAAAATGTTAGTCGTTAAGTCATGTCTGGCTCTTGGCCACCCCATAGACTGTAGCCCACCAGACTCCTCTGTCCATGGAATCCTCCAAGCAAGAATACTGGAGTGGAATCCTTCTCCAAGGGATCTTCTTGACCCAGGGATCAAACCCATGTCTCTTGCATTGCAGGTCGATTCTTTACTATCTTAGCCATCAAGGAAGCCTAGATAACTGCTGGGCACAGAGTAATGAGTATTATACAGTAAGTCATAGTCCCTTTTTGCCTAGGCTATCCAGAAGCTTTGAATTAACCTTAATGTGAAACAACCACATCGACAATGTTACTGAACAATCCTAACATCTCTACAAGTAGGACAACCACATATTGCTTTTTTTTTAACCTGTTTTCTTGCGATATAATTGACTCATAGCACTGTATAAGTATAAGGGGTAAGCATAATCACTGAATGTATATCATGAAATGATTACCACAGTAAGTTTAATAAACATCCATGATCTCATATAGAAACAAAATTAAAATATGTATTTTCCCTGTGATGCGAACTCTTAGGTTTCCCCTTCACAACAACTCTCATATATAGCATACAGCAGCATTAACTATATACTAATGTTTCTTGAAAGAATGCAATAGGAAATAAAAAGCACCACTTATGAAGTAATCTTAATCCCCTAAAACTGAACCTGATTTCAATCTAATCAAGCCCAAGAATTAGTGTATAGGAAACAATTGTTGCTTAGTCACTCAATCATTTCCAACTCTTTGTGACCCCATGGACTGTAGCCCACCAGGCTCCTGTGTCCAAGGGATTTCCCAGGCAAGAATACTGGAGTGGGTTGCCCTTCTTTCTCCGGGGTATACTCCTGACCCAGGGATTGAACCTGCATCAGCAGGCAGATTCTCGACCAATGAGTTGCCTGGGAAGCCCACATAGGAAATAACAAATACATGTAATATGATACCATAAGGATGCAAGCAGTTATGTCAAAATAAAGGACATTTTAGAGGAAAATGATAGCTTATCTTCATTTGGGCTCCTGCCAAAAGTAGATCCCTGAGATAAGCAGTTTATTTGGGAGAAAAAGTTAAGAACTCACAGAAAAGTGAGGAATTAGGATGGGAAAGACAGTCAGTACACAATATAATGTAGAGAACTAAACACTAATGTTTTCACTTACATAATTTAAAGTTTTAAACTCTCTTATTTACTAGGTTCTTCTGGTAGTCCATGCATTCCTATAATGCAGAATATGAATATGAAGGAAATATCTCCCACATATGTCAAAAAATTATTTTATTTCACTATTAAACATGTGAACTTAACTTTTTTTTTGACAAGTCAACAGCCTTCAATGAAAAACTGTTCTTCAGTGAAAGTTTTGGTTTCCTATTTTCTACATTCACTTAGTTTTAGAATGAACTCAGGCTTTCTAGCTTATTTTCTTCAGTACTATGTTTTAAGGTAAAAATATTTTTATTATCAAATCCAAGCATGATTCCATTATTATACAGGCCTAACATATTAATCTACTACTAACTTAAAAAGTCTGTTATCTTCATAATGTCCTGTTACTTCTAACCAAACCAATTCTAAATGTCAAACACATCCTTGAAAGGCCATATACTAGCTAAGATATCTAACCTAATTAAATAATCATTAGAAGAGAGACTCTTTAATGCTGCCTCATAGGCTCCACAATATTTTAATTAACTTATAAAGCAAATGGGTTTGTCTTTCTCTTATCTGGTCTAAAAGCCCCCCAGAGATGGTCTCAAAGCTCTCATATATATTAAGGGTTATTATCTATTAACCTCCATCACCACCACATCGTTTTGGTTTACTAAAATATTACTCAGGAAATGACTATGGTTTGCTAAAAGGAAATCTGAATTTCAGAATCTATCTCCTTTGTACATTTTTGTCTCCTTTTTCTTAACTGCCATGAGATAGAGGTAAAGAAAGAAGGATCAAAGAATTGGCATAATTAGGAATTACTAACATCAGAAGTGAATGAGGGCACATCACTACAGATCTCATGGACATTAAAAGGATAATCAGGGGATACTAAGAACAACCTTATGCTCACCTAGATGAAACAGACCAATTCCTCAAATGACACAATCTACCAAAAAACACACAAAGAAACAGACTATCTAAACAGACTGATACGATTAAAGAAACTTAATCAATAACTAATAACCTTCCAAAACAGAAAGCCCCAGGCTCAGATGGGCTCACTGGTGAATTTTACCAAACATTTAATAAAGGGAAAAAAACTACACTTATTCACTACCATCTCTTTCAGAAGACAGGAGCAGAGGAAATATTTCCTAACACATTCTATGAGGCCAACATTACCTTCACACCAAAGCAGACAAGCCATTACAAGAAAATACAAACCAGTATCTTTCATGAACACAGATGCAAAACTCTTCCAAAAGATACCAGTGAACTGAGTCTAACAGTAAATAGCAAGAATTATACACAATGACCAAGTGGGTTTTATTCCATGTATGCAAGACCAGCTCAACACTTGAAAATCATTTAATGTAATCCATCACAATAATAGGCTAGAGAAGAAAAGTCATAAGATTATATAAATACATGCAGAAAACGCATTTGACAAAATCTAACACCTACTTATGTAAATTAGGAACAGAGGGCAAGTTCTACAACTTGTTAACGAACATATGAAAAGTCTACAGCAAACATCATACTTAACGGTGAAAAACTTGAGCGTTACCACTAAGATCAGTTATAAGGCAAGGATGTCTCCTTGTTTATAATAGCCAGGACATGGAAACAACCTAGATGTCCATCAGCAGATGAATGGATAAGAAAGCTGTGGTACATATACACAATGGAGTATTATTCAGCTATTAAAAAGAATACATTTGAATCAGTTCTAATGAGATGGATGAAACTGGAGCCGATTATACAGAGTGAAGTAAGCCAGAAAGAAAAGCACCAATACAGTATACTAACACATATATATGGAATTTAGAAAGATGGTAATGATAACCCTGTATGCGAGACAGCAAAAGAGACACAGATGTATAGAACGGACTTTTGGACTCTGAGGGAGAGGGAGAGGGTGGGATGATTTGGGAGAATGGCACTGAAACATGTATACTATCATGTAAGAAACGAATTGCCAGTCTATGTTCAATACAGAATACAGGATGCTTGGGGCTGGTGCACGGGGATGATCCAGAGAGATGATACGGGGTGGGAGGTGGGAGGGGGTTCAGGACTGGGAACTCATGTACACCCGTGGTGGATTCATGTCAATGTATGGCAAAACCAATAATGTAAAGTAAAAATTAAAAAAGGCTAAATAATTTGCCAAAAANGGAATTTAGAAAGATGGTAATGATAACCCTGTATGTGAGACAGCAAAAGAGACACAGATGTATAGAACGGACTTTTGGACTCTGAGGGAGAGGGAGAGGGTGGGATGATTTGGGAGAGGGCACTGAAACATGTATACTATCATGTAAGAAATGAATCGCCAGTCTGTGTTCAATACAGGATACAGGATGCTTGGGGCTGGTGCAGGGGGATGATCCAGAGAGATGATATGGCGTGGGATGTGGGAGGGGGTTCAGGATTGGAAACTCATGTACACCCATGGTGGATTCATATCAATCTATGGCAAAACCAATACAGTAATGTAAAGTAAAATAAAGTAAAGAAAAAAAAAAGATTAAAGCACACACACACACAAAAATCAAGAGATCATCAGTACTGGGTCACTGGTTCCATGCTGTCAGCAGCATCCCATCTGTCTGCTCTACCATCGTAGCTGTCGGCTTTTCATGTTCATGATTTTACCGCATTGTCAGAAGATGGCTGCTGTAGTGCCATATAAAACTAAGAAGCGGTCAAAGGTGTGATAGCGAAAAACCTCTTTTCCTATAATGGAACTCTCTTTCTTCTAACAAAGGAAAACACTTTCTCCAGAAACTTCCCGGAAAGCTTCCCTTTCCATCGCATTGGGCAGCATTAAGTGACATGATGATACTTCACTGTATAGGAAGTTGGGAAAGCAAGCAAGTCTTCAGCTTTTTTCCATCCTCTTTAGGGTAAGATTAACAAGGGAGATAGAAACGCCTCTGTGTTATCAAACCAGCGGTTTCCAACACAGTGTGAGTGTGACATATCTGGAGCATTCCTAACCATACATACAAGTGCTGTGACCAGTGGTTTGCGACCTTACAATCATTCAATTGGTCAGTGTTGGCATTAATCATATAGAACTGGGTCACATGTTGGAGGGTGTGAAGTTTCTGCCCTGTTGCTCATGAGTTTTGAAAACTCTTCCCAGGGTAATTAATAGACTAATAATTGGCTTATCTATTTCCACTAGAGTTGTAATAAGCCAAAATATTTTTTCATAACCTAAGATTGGGCAGTATATCCTCAAATTAGTTTCCAAAATCAGCTGAACTCTATACAGCTAATTTGCCTTAAAAAATTTTTTTGAAGCTTATGTCAATTATAGCTTATGTGGTATGGATGGCACCAGCCATATAATTTGTGAAGCTCACTGCAAAATAAAAATGTAGGCCTCCTTGTTCAAAAATTATTAAGAATTTCAAGACGGCACAGCAAAGCACCAAGCCAAGCACAAACAATTGCACAGATTACATATCTACAAAGCTGGCCGGAGCCGAGGGCAACTGGTTGGCTACTGCAGCCTAAACTTAGAGGAGGCAGAACATAAGAGGCTGGCCATCGGTGTAGGGTCTGCTCTTCAAAGGGGCAGCGTGGTGGTTGAGTCCACACTTTTGAATAGGCCTTCGGTATATTCTAACCCTAATGCTGCTGCGTAATTACTCAGTGATTTTAAAAATGTCTTTAGCCTTTCAAAACTTCAGTGCCCTTGTGTCTACAAAAGGATGATGGTGATATCTTTTGGATACATTGTTGAAAAGAAAAAATGAAACGATAGACGCGATGTCCTTGTCATAATACATCCCTGCTGTGTACTATGCTATGATCTTAATGAAGTGTTGCCATGACCTGTGAATTTTGCTGACCTCAAAACTCAGTTTTACCATGTTAGAAGATTCTAGACTCTAGGGGATAAGATCCTTGCACATTAGACTCACAGGAGAATGATTTCTGAATTGGAATGTCTTTTTCTTCACATATAAAGAGTTGACTGGACTTGGAATGACATTGGACATCAGCTCTTATGCAGAATCCAGTTTGGAGATGATGCTTAGATTAGTAGATTGCTTTGAACACGGAATCAGTACTTTCTTCAAATGCATGTGTCCTGACATTTCCAAGGCCAAATACATGGAAATCTTTCAAATGTAGCCAAGATTTTCTTTTTGTAGAACTTGGGAGAAGCTTTAGTGTGTTTATTAGTTCTGTGAATTCCCAAGAGGATTTCCAAACTTCCCCAAGCATGCATGATGGGATCAGTGTGTGGATTCACTTCAGTAATCACTTAACATAAACAGGGTCATGTTTTCCTTTTTATTATTATATTTATTTATTTATTTTTAAATGAAAAAAAATTTTTTTTTACTTTACAATACTGTATTGGTTTTCTATGTGAGCATAGGCACGTGTAAACTACTGTCAGCCTGCCCAGTAGGAGAAAGCTGCATTTGAAGTGCCCTCAGCAAAAATCCAACCTCAAAGGTATTTATTCACACCTTTTGAATGTGCCTCTTATAATCCACGTCATAGGATTTATTAATTTTCAAAAGAGAAATAGAAATGCTTTCTTGATTGTTAAAATTAGTGATGTTCAGCTATGTTAAGGGCCAGAATGATTGCATGGCCCCATGAATAAAGTGTATGAACAAGGGGAGTCTAATCTCTTTGGTTCTCTATGCCTGCACTTCATGAACGGTTCTGTCACTTGGCACAACCTGATAGTGGCTGGTTCAGCCATCAGAGGACTATGGTCTCAGCCTGTCTTAATCAGAGTGAACATTTTATGAAAGGGACTTACGCAACAACCTCAAGGCAGACTGGGATCTCCCAGGGTTTACATGAAAAATAGGCATTTCCATACTTTGTGTTTATCTGCTATTACATATATGACTTCCCTGGTGGCTCAGACAGTAAAGAATTTGCCTGCAATGCAGGAGACCTGAGTTTGATCCCTGGCTAGGAAAGATCCCCTGAAGAAAGGAATGGTTACCCACTCCAGTATTCTTGCCTAGAGAATTCCATGGACAGAGGAGCCTGGCAGTCTAAAATCCATGAGGTCACAAGGAGTCGAATACGAATGAGTGACTAACAATTTCCTCCATATGTGTTTGGCAGAGCTTGGTCTAAGGCTTGCTTGCATAAGGACTTCTTACTCCGTAGCAGAGATGTGAGGTGGAGGGTACACCTGAAAGCTGAAAATCTTTATGCAAACAGCCCAACCATTTTGTGTAGCCAAATGGGCTGAGGGGCAATTTGCCATGAAATGCTTTCTTTGCAGTACAGTTCACAGAACTAATGTTCTCAGGAACACACTTTGGGAAAGTCTGGAGTTAATTTACAAGCAGAGAGTTAATTTCTTAGGTGATATTCCCATCAGTCTAGAATAGATGGGGACAGTTGATCTAGACCTTCTCTGTTTGTTTATATTTTGATTTTCTGATCTGTGATGTCATGTATCAGAAAAGTGTTGGGAAAGCATCACAATGAAATCCCATTTGATTCTGTGTTTAGCAAACTACTTTAATTGAAAAGAATAAAATAGAGAAAGTTTGGGGAAAATAGAAGACATGATCATTTCACACTCTCACACTCATAACAGATCTGTGGATGAGAAATGAAGCACTTTGGCATCATCTGGGTATTTCTATATGTTTAAGTGCTTTCTCCTGATGGAGTGACATTTAGAGGACAGACTAAAAATTGCACTCTCAGAAGCATGATGCTGTGAGACACATCCTAAGATAGAAAGCTCTTTGTGGTGAGAAAATTCACTGCTTTTCTGTGGCATCGATAACCAGCACACATCTAGTCATCAAAAGGAGAGCTGCATGGAATAAATAGAGTAGTTGACTTCTGCCCAAATCTTTTTGAAAAGAGGAAGCAGAGCCTTTCTGCTCTTTGGCACACAAAAGCTCATTGCTTTATAATGAATTCCACAGAAGAAGCAAAATCCGAACAAAGCAACATCTTTTGCCCTAACCTACATACAATGTAAGTGAGATTCCAAGTATGCCAATGGTGGGAGGAAAGAAATGTGTGCTCACTACCCCAGTTGTTGGAGATCGTGGAGAATAGGAGCAGTGATTGCCCACGAGTTGGACGGTTAACGTGCACCACGTGTGTTGTTCTTCCTCCTGCTCCTGAAGATTTGCTCTCAGTCTAATCTCTACTCTTTTTTTGATTATTTCTCTTGCTGTAAAAGGTGTGGTGCTGTTCAGGAACTGAATCCAACCCCCTGCAGCCCAGGCAATCGGGGTGAAATGTAACAGCAGTTCTCTTTATCTGGGCCAGTCATTTCTTTTTTGACATCATAAGATTTTCCTTATATCCATCCTGAACTTGGTTTTGAAAGCAAATCTGTCTCCATTCATTTACTCTTATGGTCCTGGTGTGAGTGGAATCAGTGCCATTTTAGAGCAGTTTCTGTGAAGTGCAAACTCCTGAGGCTACAAGCCTTCTCCCCAACTCCATCCCTCTGAATCTTTAAAATGTATCAGTTTATCAGTCTAACTGCTCTCCCCACCTCCCTCCCCCATCACACACTATTAGGCCGGGACCTTGTTTAATTTTCTTTACATCTCCAGCTGCCTCTACCCCTTCCCAGTGCCCAGGCTAGTATTCCATCCAAGCAGGCTCTAGATGTTTGTTGGCTACTTAAATGCTTCTAGAGGACTGTGTAGGGCACTATTGAGGAGGCAGGAAAATGACTTTGTTGGAGCAGCTACACGTGAGGGTAGGAGCGTCATTCTCTAGACTGGAATGAAGTATAGTGGGAGGATGAAGGATGTTTGCAAAACTGGGTGGAAGGCACTAGGGAAAAAAGAAATGCAGAAGGGAATTTTGTGGTCTGTTTTTGGAGTTAAATTCATCAAGATTGTGTAAACCTCACGACATCAAAAGTGATACCACCTCCTAAAAGTCTTGGACTATACTATCCAACGTGATCATCGGTAGCCACATGTAGCTATGTACCCTCAAATTTCTTGAAATTAAACAATAATTCAGTTTTTGAGTCACACTAGCTATATTTCACATGCTCAACAGCCGTATGAGACTCATGACTGCTGTATAGGAGAGCAGAGATGAAGAAATCCCATCATCCCAGAAAGTTCTTTTGGATAGCCCCGCTCTAGCAGTTGATAGTATGTTCATTTTGTTCCACTCCTTGTTTACTCATCCTACAGTATTAACCGAGTGCCTACTTTGTTCCTGGCAACGCTCTCGGAAAAATATGAAATGGCTAAGAGCCCAGACTCTGCAACAGTGGGTTCAGCTGCTCACTTATTGTGAGACCTTGGACAAGTCACTTAACCTGCCTAATTTAACTAGCTGCAAAGTGAACATAAATATTATCTTGTAGGTTGTTATGAGAATTAAACTGGTATGTATGTATATGTGTACTTGTGTGACCATGTATATAAATGTGTGCACATGTGTATATCTCTATATGTGAGTGTATATATGTATGTATGTATGTGTAAATGTACATGTTCATTTATTTTCATGTATGCCTTAAATCATTTTCTGATGCATAGTCAGTGCTTGGTAAGACGGAGCTCTTAGTAGTGGTGGATATTTATTACAATATAAAACCAACTTTGATTTCTGCTATCATAAACAAAAACAGATCAACAGAACAACTATGATCGACGAAAACAACTATGACTTCTGCTGTCCTGGGATTTACCAGCTAGTGGGAACATCAGACGATAAATCACTGTACAAGTTAATAATTACAAACTGTATCAAGGGTTTCAAAATAAATGAATGGGATGAATCAATAGAATAATAATGGAAAAGCTACATAGAAAACTTCTCATTTAAGCTAAAAGAAAAAAAGAGGAGAAATGGCCACTATGGAAAGGGAGGAGAGAGAACTATGGAAAGTATACTATGAAAGAGGACAGGGCCTTCCCTAGTGGTCCAGTGGCTAAGACTCCACATTCCCACTGCAGGGGGCCTGGATTTGATGCCTGATCAGGGAACTAGATACCACATACTGGAAAAAAAAAAAAAAAAAAAAGGTTCCACATGCTGCAACTAAGACCCAGCACAGCCAAATAAATAAATATTTTAAATAGGTCAATGTGACTAAAACAGACCAGGCAATGGAAGAGGTTTAGATAAGTTTGGAAGAAGAGCTACAACTCAGCCAGTTCATACAGGACTGAAGCCAGTGGTAGAAATGATGTGCCAAGGGTAATATATTATTATTATATATAAAATGATCACTCTGGGAGTTGTGTGAGGCACATGTTGGAGGGGTAGCAGGGATGAAAGTGGAGTCTATTAGAAGACTCTTTTAGTGGACTGGGAGAGGGGGAGTAGTTTAGATCCAGCCATTAGACAGGGATGTGGAGAGAGATGGTCAATGTCTAGATGCAGTTGATAGAAAGAACCCATGGGACTTGCTGATGGATTACATGTGGTCGATGAGGGAGGCATCCAAGCTGATGCTCAGGGTTTTTACTTGATTAACTAGGTCAGTGGTAGGTTTATTTACTAAAATAAAAAAGACCTATAAAGAACCTTTTCGAGAAAAACTATATCTACTTGATGACAAGCAGTCTGCTAGAGATGGAAGTCTGGTATCCAGATGAAAGCCTGGGCTGGCAATAGACACACAAGCATCATTAGGTCATAGATGATATTTAAGAGGTTGGATAACTGATTAACCTCTGGAATGATGGAGCTAGAAACACAGCAAACATTCTCCCCAATGACCATTTAACTAAAGAAAATTGTATATATTCTCTGATAACTTTCCTAAGGGCAAACAGCAATTAGAGCAATATTCATTCAAGTAAATTTAGTAAATCTTAGTAAGAACAGTGAGAGTCTTTGACGTTTGAGCCATGACACCTCCCTCCCAGCTATATCTTCAGAATCACCATGCGAGGGGCAGGCTGCCAGCATTTTTCATCTTTCTGCAGAAGGCCTGTGTTGCAGAACCTTTACTCAGAAAGAATAGGGCCTCTAGTCCTCCACCTAGGAAATATCCATTAAATACAAGTGAAAGCAATAAAAGAGAAACCGAAGAACAAAGAGATTTGAGACATAAAACCAAAAGCACACTGGCAGATGTAAGTTCAACCGTATTAGTGATAGAGTTTATGGATGACACTGAAATATGGATCATCACACAGTCCAACTGAAAGATGATCAGATTAGGTTGGAAAAGTAACATGACCTGACTATTTGCTGTGCACAGGAGGCATTTTAGATTCAAAGATACAAACAGCTGGAAAGCAAAAGGATGGAAAAAGACACACCATGCAAATAGCAGCCGTAAGCAACTTGAAATGGCTATACTCGTAGCAGATAAAACAGGTTTTAAAAACAAGTTCTGGAAATGGGTGAGACCACCCAAGGAGAAAGCCACGCTAGAGAAGAAGAGAGAGCTTGGGTGGAACTTTGGCAATTTTCAAGTTTAGAGGTAGGAGAGAGGGAAAGGATCATGAAAAGGAGACTCCCCACCTAAAATAATTTCCCAGGCTTTTATAGATCATGATATCATACAAGTACACACTCTAGAATCCTTCAGCATCAGCCCTAAGAACACATGTAGTTAAACTGATCCACTCACTGCCCCAATTTGACAAATAAGTAAAGACTGAACAGTGACTTCCCAAAGTCAGAGAAACATAGTAAGAGTTGAAACTTAAAAGGTCACGTGTGTATGTGTGTGTCCGCAAGCACCCCTTCCCATACAGTTGTACTAGAGATGCTTTGTCTTACTTTTTCCTTCCCATATACTAAGACTCTTGTTGTTTTGAGAGCTCCACCAGAGTATTTTAGGGGTGTAAAGTAAAGTTGTCAAGATTTTAAATCAATGATACAAATTGGGTTGATTTGATATTCATCATGTCTTTGTAGATGACTGTTTAACTTTCTGTAATTTTGGTTTCATCATCTGTGAAGTGAAATTCTCTGAGGGAGACACTCAGACTGGAGGTATAATTCCTAGGAATAAATGAGGAGCACAGATCTATTAGAGCTTACCTGTATTTCAGGAGCCCATCAAATTGGTTTGGAATGCATGGTCTCTGTTCCATCTTTTGAGGGAAACATAAAACATTCAAAACATAAAACTTAGGCAGTGGGAACTTACCTCCATGGGTAAAAAAGCAGCAATTTTGGAGAGTCCAGTAAAAACACCACACTATGTTTCAGATGCCAAAGAAGAGCCATCACAAAATTTCCAGTTTCCAGCAGCAATAATATAGGATTATTTAGCATCTGAAAGATGAAAGTGTTAGTTGCTCAGTTGTGTTCAACTCTTTGTGACCCCATGGACTGTAGCCTGCCAGGCTCTTCTGTCTGTGGAGTTCTCCAGTCAAGAATACTGGAGTGGGTAGCCATCTCCCTCTCCAGGGGATCTTCCCAACCCTGGGATTGCACCTGGGTCCCCTGCATTGCAGATTCTTTACCATCTGAGCCAACAGGGAATTAACATCTACCATGGGACTAACATCCAACCATGATCTTGACATGAAAATGCCAATGATCCTATCATACCAAAAAAAACGTGTTTGTTGGCATTTAAACATGTCATAACCTAAAAAGCCTCTTGATGAAAGTGAAAGTGGAGAGTGAAAAAGTTGGCTTAAAGCTCAACATTCAGAAAATAAAGATCATGGCATCTGGTCCCATCACTTCGTGGGAAATAGATGGGGAAACAGTGTAAACAGTGTCAGACTTTATTTTGGGGGCCTCCAAAATCACTGCAAATGGTGATTGCAGCCATGAAATTAAAAGACACTTATTCCTTGGAAGGAAAGTTATGACCAACCTAGATAGCATATTCAAAAGCAGAGACACTACTTTGCCAACAAAGGTCCGTCTAGTCAAGGCTATGGTTTTCCCAACGGTCATGTATGGATGTGAGAGTTGGACTGTGAAGAAAGCTGAGCACTGAAGAACTGATGTTTTTGAACTGTGGTGTTGGAGAAGACTCTTGAGAGTCCCTTGGACTGCAAGGAGATCCAACCAGTTCATTCTAAAGGAGATCAGCCCAGGGATTTCTTTGGAAGGAATGATGTTAAAGCTGAAACTCCAATACTTTGGCCACCTCATGTGAAGTTGACTTATTGGTAAAGACTCTGATGCTAGGACGGATTGGGGGCAGGAGGAGAAGGGGACGACAGAGGATAAGGTGGCTGGATGGGATCACTGACTCGATGGGCGTGAGTCTGAGTGAACTCTGGGAGTTGGTGATGGACAGGGAGGCCTGGTGTGCTGCGATTCATGGGGTCGCAAAGAGTCGGACACGACTGAGCGACTGAACTGAACTGAACTGAACCTAAAATGTCTAAAGGCATTTAATAAATACCCTTATATGTTGTTTACTTGGGTAAACCATCTAGTCAGACCTCAGGATGTCAATGAGAATCCAATGTGGAGAAGCTGAGTTTATATTCTTTATAACTGTCTCCATGTTGTTCCCCTTGGTGTTCACTATGATGAGAATCTGATCCCAGTGTTACCCAGGTAGAATCTGGACAGTACGTTTTTTAAAAAATCTATTACATGAACTAGATTTTTGGAATAAGAGATCAAAATCACTTTTGAAATAAGAGATCAAAATCATAGTATCATTGAGACAACTCTTCTCAGAATATGGGCAATGATACAGATTAGGTGGTTAGGGAAGCCACAGGACCCGCACTGGGGTCCCAAGCATAGAGTCTTGCACAATTTGCAAATGCAGAGTGACTTCAGTTTGGGCCATTTTTATTTGTTTTATTTAACAAGTTTTCATTGAGCACTTNTGGGGCTGGTGCACGGGGATGATCCAGAGAGATGATACGGGGTGGGAGGTGGGAGGGGGTTCAGGACTGGGAACTCATGTACACCCGTGGTGGATTCATGTCAATGTATGGCAAAACCAATAATGTAAAGTAAAATAAAGTAAAAAAAAAAATAAATAAAAAAATAAGGCAAGGATGTCTCCTCACACCATTGTTTTTTAAGATTACACTGGACATCCTAGCTAATACAATAAGACAAGAAAGGGAAATAAAACATATGCAGATTGGGAAGGAAAAAATAAAACTGTCTTTGTTTACAGAGAACTTGATAATTTATGCAGAAATTCAAAACAATTGACAAAAAGCTGCTAGAACTAATAAAGGATTACAGCAATGTTGCAGAATATAATGTTAATACACAAAAGTCAATTGCTTTCCTAAATCAGCAATAAACAGGTTAAACATGAAATTCAAAATACACCATCACATTGGCACCATCCAAAATAAAAATACTTAGTATAAATCTAACAAAATGTATACAAGATCTATATGAGGAAAACTACAAAATTTTGATGAATGAAATCAAAGAAGAACGAAGTACATATTCATGTATCAGAAAACTCAAAAAATTGTCTAGAGGTGAATTCTTGCCAACCTGATCTATACAGTTAATGCAAACCTGGTCAAATTCTCAGCAAGTTCTTATCTGGATATTAACAAACTAACTCTAAAGTTTATGTGGAAAGGCAAACGATACAGACTAGCCAACACAACACTGAGGAAAAGAACAAAACTGGAGGACTGACATCACCAACTGCAAGACTAACTATAAAGTCACAATAATCAAGAACAGAATCAACTAACTGATCTTGGTGAAAGAATAAAAGCAATAAATACAGTGGAGCAAAGACAGTCTTTCCAATAACGGTGCTGAAACAAACTGCACACGCAAAAACATGAAGGTAGACACAGAACATACGCCTTTCACAAAAACTAACTCAAGACAGATCACTGTCCTAAATGTAAAGCACAAAACTACACCCACGGCGGATTCATGTTGATGCATAGCAAAACCAATACAATATTGTAAAGTAATTAGCCTCCAATTAAATAAATGTATATTAAAAAAATAAAATAAAATTCCTAGAAGATAACACAGGAGAAAACCAAGATGGTCTTAAGTTGATGACTTTTTAGATACAGCACCAAAGGCAAGATCCATGAAAGAATGAATTGACAAGCTAGATATAATTAAAAATAAAATTTTCTGCTCTAAAAAAAATTTTACTTTTTTTAAGTAAAATTTTACTTTTGCCAATGAACTGTAGCTTTTATACTGTTTTGTTCATTTATTTCCTTAGTACCTAGTATGTGCCTGACACATGGTGGAGACTCCACAATGTTTGCTTAATGAGCAAAGAGATTAGCCAGATAACTTTAAAATTCTTCCATGGTTAGACAGTCTACAATTCTTTGGGACCTCAAAAGAAGCCCATCTACTTAAAGCTGGAAGAGGACATGAACGACACTTACTTGACTGTTAAAACAGAAGGCATTTTCTGAAACTTTTGCTTGGGGACTAGAACTCAAGTTATGACAGTAAAAGGATCACTTTTAAGTAGGAAAAAGAAACATAATTCATCATACAGCAATAATTCTAGAGACCTCCTACTCACAAAAAGACTTGAGAAGAATATCTGGCCTGCCTTAGGACAAGCAGCAAGTAAAAAAGTGACAAATCAATTCACAATTAAATGAAGAGAATGAATTTTAAAAATACTGTACTTACCAATGGATTCTATTTTAAAAGACAGAGAAAAGCAAGTTTCAATCAGCTGAAGTTCACATTCTCTAGCCTTGTGAGGAGGAGTATAATTTTTCTATTTATCATAAATAAAATTAACATAGCAATTCCAATGAACATTTTGTTTTTAGTAATTCAAAACAAAGTTTTTAGATAAAGAGTAGGCTAGATAGTCTTCTAAATGGAAATCTCTCAGTAGTTAAAACCAATAATCAAATGTGAAGGTCACAAAAATGTATTTTGTAATTTTGAATTTTGTTTTCAACACCATGAGATGTAAATAGAGCACTGAAAAACAGGTCCAAAACCTACAAAGATTACTCAGCTATAAATTATTAGTATTATTGCTTAACATCTTATTACTTTTGTCAATTCCTAAATGCCCATCAGTCTCCCTGGCCTCTTCTTTATTAGGTCAAAACAGTACTTATTTAGAATTACAAAGTTGAAGGGGACACTAATTTATCTGATTGAATAATACCCTCCCCTCCTGGGTCATGCAGAGCTCTGCTTAACAGCATCCTTGGCAGAATGGCCATTAAGCCTCCAACTGAACACTAGATATGGTAGAGAACTCACCAGATGAACCAAAACACTTCAGAGTGGAAAGTTTTACCCTACCAGGCTGAACATCTGCTCACCTTTTCCTTCCACACATTTATCAGACAACTCTATTATGTACAGCTCACCAGGAACATATCCACCTACTCTCCCACAAGCTCATTGAAGTTCTTCGATTATAGTCTACGGGGATAGAAGCACTGAACCAGTAGGGCCTGCAGGGAATTTGATTAAAGGCACATTCTGTCCTTCAAGAGATTCATATCATGCATGAAAAGTTAGCACAGAAGACATATGATACCAAGTACTACAAGGCTTACAGAAAAATTTAGGAAAAGGCAGAGAGCACAGGATGGGTAAAATGAGCAGAGCAGTTTCCACAGATGAAGTAAGTGAAGAGAAAGCCTGGCTATGGAAGCTCACATAGTGCAGTATGATGAGAGGAAATGAATCTAGAAGCTAGAATGTCAAGGGAAAAAAAAAACACAACAAACACCAAGGCGGTGGGAGAGTAAGTACGTGCTGTGCTGTGTGATAAGCCGCTTCAGTGGTGTTGAACCTCTTTGTGATCCCGTGGACCGAAGTCTGCCAGGCTCCTCTGTCCATGGGATTCTCCAGGCAATACTGGAGTGAGTTGCCATACCTTCCTCCAGGAGATCGTCCCAACCCAAGGATCGAACCCGCTTCTCCTAAGTCTTCTGCCTTGGCAAGGGAATGCCTTACCATCAGTGCCAACTGGGAAGCCCAGAGTATAACACTCTTGAAAGCCTGACAGAGGGACTGAAATCCGCTGTAGCAGAAGTAAGACATCATGGGAGACTTCTCAGTAAGGAAGGAGCCCTGATCTTTAAGTTCTGGAATCACTGTGCTCCTCTCTTTACTGGAGAGAAGTAAGATAATACAGCTAATTGAGCGAAACGGTAATACAAAGAAGAAAGGGAAAAAAGGGCCTGGACTGGGGTGGGGGAGATTTGTAGAACTTTCAAAAAAAAGACAAACAGGTCATGGTGACAAACTAAAGGAACGCAAAAGTCAATGAGGCAAAGCTATAAATCCAAGTAGCTAGAGGAAATGAAAGTAAGACTATTTTAGAAAAGCTATTACTATGCAATCATTGATTTACTTCAATTTTACTAGGTATATGTCTTGCCCAGTCAATGAGGAAACAGCTGACAGAAGATGAAGTGCCTTCTACCAACTAGCAGGAAGAGTCTGAAAACTGTATTTGACTACTTTTCACATCAGGACTAAAACACCAAGAAACTAACTGAGTCCAAGGCACTAACAAAACACTATCAGACACCCAAGTCACTCCAATCTTTAGAAGCAATAGATAAAGCTGTGAGTTAAAATCACTGGATAACAAGATGTGATGAGAAGGGAGAAAAGCAGCTCTTAGCCAGTACATTTATCTCCTTACTGTCCTCCTGTAACTAATATGAAGGTCTTTTCCCTTTCCCCAAAACGTGAGGGGGAGGGGGAGACAGAAAGAGGAACAGAGAGAGAAAACGGAGTGAACCACTGAAGCATAAAAGAAGGGGGAACATTCTCTATATGATTTCAGTACCTTCAACCATGAGGTTTTTACACCCAGCCTTATGTCCTTGGATATGCTCCAGTGTCTCTTAGTTGATAGTCTATGAGAAGCTAAATAGAATTCGTATTCTACTGTTATGTGAAACCTGTATAAATCTTAATTATGTTGAATTGGTTCATAGTGCTTTCAGGTCTACGATATCCTTCTACTTCTCTGTATAGTCATTTTATTAATTTTTGAGAGTTTGATATTGAAACTCCAACTAAACAACTTTATCTACTTAAAAAGATAATTGTAATGTATCATGGAACTATATATGTGACTTTGTTCTGTATTTTCCAAGTCTCCTGTAAATGAGTTATCATATTTTCATAATTTGAAAAATGGCATACTATTTCAAGAAGAAACAGGGAACCTGACAGAATAAAATGTTATCAGAGTATGAGTGAGAGACTTACTAAAGGGTAGTCTAAAAACATCACAATCATCATTTTAAAAAAGTTAAACCATGTCTGGTGCCACTAGTAAGGCAGACACAAGCTCCTCTACTTACAGACTTTCGGTCTATAAGCTTAAAATTTGTTTACATGGATGCAAATCAACAGACCTACATAGACTCTGCCTGCCACCAACAGATAATATTAGACAACCATTGAATGAGGTGTCACTGTAGACTTAGGAAGAAGCGAAGTGAAGTGAAAGGCACTCAGTCATGTCCAACTCTTTGCAACCCCATGGACTATACAGTCCATGGAATTCTCCAGATCAGAATACTGGGAGTGGGTAGCCTTACCCTTCTCCAGGGAATCTTCCCAACCCAGGGATCGAACCCAGGTATCCCACATTGCAGGTGGGTTCTTTACCAGCTGAGCCACAAGGGAAGCCCTAGACTTAGGAACTAAGTCATTTCAGAAGCTAAACAGAAATAGAAATGCTTCTTTATATTCTTTAATGATTTCCAGAAAAAAAGGGAAAAAGACACACTCGCACACATTTGGCTTGTGTGAATGGAATTGACTTAAATTACCTACAACAACTTACTGATAGGAAATATGTCAGTCCTGACAACGGGATGATAAACTTTGATAGTAATACAAGTATCATGCATTCTCTTAGAAGAAAATGTGCCCAGAAGATATCCTTGTTCCTTCCTTAAACTAAAAACCATTTAAACAACCTGAATAAAAGCGCATTTTAAACCATTAAGAAAATATCTTCTATCCCATTTTTAGACTATTCAGGGGTATTTATATACTTAGTCTTTGAAGTAATATTCCAGAATAAATAGTATACTCTTAGAAAATCAATTCATGTGGGAATATATACAACTTTCTGGTAATTTCTTCATATATCACCATTTATTTGGCATAAGAAATAACAGCTGAAGATGATCAAGGGAACTCAGTACCACTGTACATATAAGTATTCCCCAAATAAGGTAAGCTAAGAATGACTTACACTTAGGCATCCAACACTATACTGTAAGTACAGTTAACTACTTTCTGGATGGCTTCCCTTGCTCATGGGCCAAATGAGAAAAAGAAGACTTAAAATCTGATTATTCTGCTACAGAATATTGAATACTTCACAGAATTAAAAGCTATCTCTTAAAGGCTCATCTTATATACCTTAAACCACCCTTGTGTTCAAGACAATAACCAATGTATATCAAGGAGGTCTTTATAACTTAGTGTTGTGGACTGGGAAACATAATTTACCCTTCTCTTCTGACCAAATAGCCATCTTCCCAATTGGAGGGGTTTGTAGATATATTCATGAGATTAGAAAAGGAAAACCATATGATGAGTTTTTCTTGACCCAACTTGAAATACTCTTTATAAACTATCTTATATGCCAATAGGTTCTTACCGAATACCTTTATCACAATTTCTAAACTCAAAAACATCTGTTATATCCTCAGTTTTCATCCAATCCATAAGCAGATCTAGCTTAATGGCCAAAACTTACTAAAAGTGGTATATATTATACATGCTTATGTGTAAATAACATCACATGCTGCTGGAAGCAATATTTAAGGGATAACTACGACATATGTAAGTTAAGCTTATAGGAACATATGAAACTGTATAACCAGCAATTTGAAATCTTCTACTTGTACAAATAGGATTTTTATACTTACATATTTTCAGTGACCAAAATATGCTGCAATAATCTTCTATTCTCTAAATTCTACTAGAGAAAGATTATATATTTCTAAGGAATCATCATCATTTTCCATATATCTCATCAACTACAACACTCAGGGATGTCTTTTTTTTAAATGATTTTGAGAGTACAAAGTACTAGAAATGATGCCTTTCTGCGTGGAGCAAATGATACCTTTCAAACAGAAAAGTGTAAAGCATGTTTCCCACTTTCATTTAAACCACTTACAGGAATTTATTTGCTTTGTAGTAAAAGCAGAAATGCATACCAAGTTAGATTTTTATTTCTATCAATCACAGTTACATTTGCCACTATTTTGATAAGACTATGTTGCAACTTACCAGGGGAAAGAGACAAGTTGATAAGTACTTTGAGAAACCACAGTGTTTAGAATCAGACTTTTGAAATAAAAAGCCTCATCCATTTGCTCATTTCAGAAGGTTGGAAAGGTAGCACAAGCGCCAAAAGTTTATCAGGACAGGCAAAATCCTCCTCCAACGTACTCCTCCATTTCATAAGCATGACTCTATCTTCCTTCTCTATTCGTTACCTTACACAACGAAAATCTCTTCTATATGCCAGACATGATGCAAAGTACCTTATATACACTATATCTTAAGCACACAACCCTGGAAAATAATTATCCCCATTTTCAAAATATGAAACTTGAGGGTCAGAAAGATAAAAAAATTTTCTTAATATCACACAACTACAAAGAGGGGTAGAGCTGAGAATGAACTAGGACTTTCAGTTATCCTGGAATTTCAGATCTTAGGACTACTTCCATAAAGCATCAACTCTCCTTGAAAGGGATGTACTCCACTGTATACCTAGGCAGCAGGGGAAAATATAAGTAACAAATATATGTTTGAAGCACACAAGAATATTTCAATGTTACAAGTAGATTTACTACACACACACATACACACACATAGCATCATCATAGCAACTCCTGAAGCTGAAGTAGAAATCATCTCTAGTTTATAAATGAGGAAAAGTGAAAGTTTGTAGTATTTCACATACAATAAGTGCAAATAGCTGATGAAGGATGAAGACTCAAAGACTAAGTGATTTGTGCAAACTAGTGGTGGAACGGGGTTCAAACCCAAGTCTCCAGTGGTCTGTACAACAAAATAACATTTTTAATTCTAAAACCAGCAGTCTGTACAACAAAATACCACTGTTTCCACTAACTGTTATCATCATTATATACTGAATTTAAGTACAAATCTAAGTATAGTTATAAAATAGAACTCAGTTCAGTTTAGTCACTGAGTCGTGTCTGACTCTTTGCGACCCCATGAACTACAGCACGCCAGGCCTCCCCGTCCATCACCAACTCCCAGAGTCCACCCAAACCCATGTCCATTGAGTCCGTGATGCCATCCAACGATCTCATCCTCTGTTGTCCCCTTCTCTTCCTGCCCTCAATCTTTCCCAGCATCAGGGTCTTTTCCAATGAGTCAGCTCTTCGCATCAGGTGGCCAAAGTACTGGAGTTTGAGCTTCAACATCATTCCTTCCAATGAACACCCAGGACTGATCTCCTTTAGAATGGACTGCTTGGCTCTCCTTGCAGGCCAAGGGACTCAAGAGTCTTCTCCAACATCATAGTTCAAAGGCATCAATTCTTCAGCACTCAGTTTTATTTATAGTCCAACTCTCACACCCACACATGACCATTGGAAAAACCACAGCCTTGACTAGATGGATCTTTGTTGACAAAGTAATGTCTCTGCTTTTGAATATGCTGTCTAGTCTAGGTTGGTCATAACTTTCCTTCGAAGGAGTAAGTGTCTTTTAATTTCAATTGATAAACCATTAGCCAGACTCATCAAGAAACAAAGGGAGAAAAATCAAATCAANCTGATTCAGCTGATTGAAGTTGATAGTTGTCACCCTGTCTTGAGAGAAAGGTCCAACATGGAGGTTCTAGGAGAACTTCTAAAGAAGTTCTAGAGAATAAAGTGAACAGGAAAAAGACGGTGGCTGAGAATTTTCCAGGACTGCAAAAACCACAAATCTACATAGTCAGAAGTCGTTAGTCCCAAAGAAAATAAATAATATAAATGTTATTTGTGATCTCGATACATACAACTAAATGTTGAATGACATCATGATTGACAACCCGTCTTTAAAGTCAACACTACTTGAACCTCCATCCCTATTCCTTTAGAATGTATTTTCACTCTAAATGTCTCATTTTTCCAGGAATTTCTACCCATGCACCCTAACTGATGACTAGTTTTTCTATTCCTGAATATGACATAAGTTTTGTCTTTGTGTCCTCTGTACATCTATTCCCTCTCCCCTTTTTTACCTTCTGCCCCCTTACCTTCTTCTCTGCTAAGCAAACCCCAGCCCATCTTCAAGGACAAAGCTCTCTTGCCACATTCTCTGTAAAGATTTCTCTTCTGTCAGAGACGTGATCCTCACTTCAGCTCAGCTGTCTACACTCAGTTACTCTTTGAATCTGACATCTTCTACCACCTCTGACACTTTCACTCAGACACCCACCATTCAACTAAAGCTCTTGGTTCCAGCTCATTTACTAATGAGAATGACAGTTTTCCAGTGTCACCGAGTCCTCCAATCCGTTATCTTTTCTGCTTTTGACCGTCATTATTCTTCTGTTTTTACTTTCCTTTCTATTCAGCCCTGATTCCACAGTATATTATTAAAATCCTTCTCTTGGAAGAACTCCCTTTTCTTCTCACCTGTGACACCTGGCTGTTGCAATCCCAACTCTGGATGGACCTAATCCATCTACCTCTGTCAAGCCCTGAACAATTTAACCTGTCTGGAAGATTGGTAACACCTTAAATTCACATCTCCCCACTTCAGAAAGGTACTCAAGACTGTCTGCTCATCATATTACATTTCTCCATATGACTGTCCCATACCTTTTTCCTCTACTGGAACTCTGACTACTGCCATATCTCCCTCCCTCCCTTTCTTAGCTACTGAAAGTGAAAACACTAAATAGGAACTCTCCCAACTTTCAGCCCATAACTATGTCAGCCTACAGCTTCACCCATCTTCTTCTCTATCTCTTCCTGCTAAAACAGAGCAAATATCCCTTTCTGTCAAAGATAGTTTCTCCCTATGTCCTGTCTTCTCAGGGATCTTGTTTCATTTTTTTAACCTCGGATTACTACATCATCATCCTTTTCCTCTATTCTAAATTCTTTTATCAACATTGAAGATAAACATGCTCTGTTAGCTCCATTATTTAAAAATCCCTTCTCTGCTCCTTCTAGGTATCCCCCTCTAGGTATTGCCATATTTGTCAGCCTTCCTTTGTGTAAATGTATGAGTACATGGGCTAAACTGCTTTAACAGTGACTTAAGTAAGATAGAGGTATATTTCATTCTCATAATAGAACAAAAGTAAGTTGGCAGGCTAGGGTGGAGAGACATCTCTGCTTTACAAAATCATCCAGGGATGTTGCTAGGGCTTTACTTTGCCAATCTCAACATGTAGCATCCATCTTTGGGTCAAAGGCAGATTCTTTTGCTGTTGTCAGAGCCCAGCCAGCAGGAAGGGGGAAAGAGAGTGTGCAGGGTAGCAATTTGTCATTGTGGAAGTGGGTGGAGTTAGAGCCATACTTAGGACAAAGAGCCTAAAAAAACTTCTCTCTCCCTGAATGGCATCACGCCTAGCTAAAACTCAGGGTGCTCAGTTCCCAGAAAGAAAGAATGAGAGAGTGGTATAGGGGCAATTATCGACCTCTGTCAAGCTTCTTGAGCCATCTGCACTCTTTATCCCCACATCTTTATCTCCATCTATATTTTACTGAAAGAAAAGAAAATATACTTTTTTATTTTGAAATATATGTATAGAGAAGTCCGTAGAACTTAAATGTTCAATTTAACGAATAAATATGAAGCAAAAGTGCATGTAGTCAACATTAGGTCAGAGAACAGGACATTGTTCTTCCAGAAGCCCCAGTTCATTGTTCCTTCCCTCTTGGCATAATGTTGTGTTTTGACGTTTATGTCGGCGAAGGCAATGGCACCCCACTCCAGTACTCCTGCCTGGAAAATCCCATGGACAGAGGAGCCTAGTAGGCTGCAGTCCATGGGGTCGCTGAGGGTCGGACATGACTGAGCGACTTCCCTTTCACTTTTCACTTTCATGCATTGGAGAAGGAAATGGCAACCCACTCCAGTGTTCTTGCCTGGAGAATCCCAGAGATGGGGGAGCCTGATGGGCTGCCGTCTATGGGGTTGCACAGAGTCGGACATGACTGAAGTGACTTTAGCAGTAGCAGTGATATTTATGTGATAATTATATTGTAGTTTTGCCACCTAGTCATAAGTCTTACACTCTATAGTTTAGTTTTGCCTTTTTTGGACTTTTCTCTTAAATGTTCCATGTTTACTTGTGCTAAAAATTGTATATTCAGTTATATTGAGCTCAAAACACTTGAATTGCTTCCCATTGTATTTGGAACAAAATTTTGAAACTATACCTCTTTCTCTCTCCAACCTCACATTTCACCACTTTCTTCCTAGAAAAACGTGCTTTATTTTCATTTTTCAAATCTGTAAGCCCTTTTCCATCTCAAAGCTTTTGCCTAAAATACTATTCTCTTCAATGTCTGTCTGGCTGACCTTTACTCATCCTTCAGATCTCAACACTGAGGTCACTTCTTCATAGAAGCCTGCTCTGCCCATTGAATATCAGTGGTCTGTTCACTGTGTCCTCTCTTGTAACTCTTCAGTTTTCTTTCATAGAATTTATCTCAGATCATAACTGTGTATGTGTATGTTTGACTATTTTAATGTCTCTCTCCTCTCTAATTTAATAGCCTCCATGAGTATAGACTAGGTCTGTTGAAGTCATCATTATACATACAAAATCCAGCACAGTGCTTGGCACATAGTAGATACATGAGAAATGCTTTTTGAAGAAGTGAATGAAAATTATTATCATTGTTTTAAGTATTTTTCCTCCCAATAAGTCTATAATCATTTAGAGAGCTGAGATTAAATCTGAATTGAGGTAAATTGAATTAAGAGACAAGTTAGGGCTAAATTTCATTGGGAAAAAATTTTTAAGTCAGAACTCCTCAAGAAAACATATTTTATAACTCTTTCATTATTTTACCATGAAATATAATTATTAAGGGGAACAAAGTGTGCAGTATAGGCTCAATCATACAAATTAATGTGTTACATAAGAAAACTTGAAATATTTCTGTAATTTTATATCTCCAAAGGAAAAAATTTCTTAAAAACAAAGAAGCAATTATGATATGAAACAAATACAGAACTGATAAATGTATTTATAAGTTGGTTCTATGTATTTTACTGTGTTGTCTAAGGAATCCCTTACTCATTACTCACTTTGAGCTGTAATATTGTTCACCTTTTAAGAATTCTGTCATTTTTGTCATCTGTTCAAAGACAGTAATACCTTTGCTCTGTGGTATTTCCTAACATTTGTACATTCCCACCAAATAATATGTTATTTTTTAGTATTAAGATACATTTTAAATTTCAGTGTATCTTCTATGTTCTTTTATGTAGCATGAATGATCTCTTAAGTATATGCTGTTTCTCTTTTCTAAACTAGTAACATAGTACTACAGATGAATTATTTTTTTTTCTTCAATCTTTGCTCACCAACTGCTTGATGAATTCATTCACTTAAGCATTTTCTGTTTTCCCTTCTCTGTTTCCATGGAGAAGTGTGTCGTGATGTGTTTGACTCCATGGAAACAGATGAGCATCTCTTTCTACATACACAGCTAATTAAATCGAACACTTTCTGTGCTGCCCATTGTCCTGGAAGAGGAGTGAAGAGGCTTTTCCTGAATGAGACATCATTTTAGTAGCAGTTCTTAGTGTTTAACTGAATACAGTGGATTAATGTTTTAACATAGCTTATTACGTCCTAGATTCAGATGAATTAGTACTCAGTACTGGGCCCTAAAAACAAACATACATAGTAAAATCCTTTCATGCTATGACTGTCATTTATAGGTGTGTAGATTTTTCTGTTAATATTAAGCTCAAATAATTTAATTGAATACCAGAGGTGTTGTGGATAATATATTTGATTCATTTTAATACTGTATACTATAATATAGTAAAAAGGATACAGATTTTAGAGTCAGATAAACCTGAGATTTTAATTCTGGCCTTGTCTTTTTTTTTTAATTAAGTAATCTATTTATTTGGCTGCACCAGGTCTTAGTTGCAGCCGCAGGACTTTGATTGTTGTTGAGGCATGTGGGGTCTTTCAGTTGCCCAATTCTCATTGCAGCATGAGGGATCTAGTTCCTTGACCGAGGACGGAACCCGGACCCCCTGCATTGGAAACATGAAGTCTTAGCCAGTGACCCACCACAGCCCTGGCTTTGTTATTTATTAATTATATTACCTTGGCTTAAACACCACTTAACCTTTTTGAGACTCTTTCCTCATCTGTAAACTGTAGATTATAATACTGTGCCTATGAGACAGTTAAATTAGATAAGGAATGTAAAATATCTAGCATCACACATGGCAGACAATAGATAGAAACTTGTTCTTGTTATATCCGGTTGGACTTACAATAAAATGATCAAATCTTATGTAGTTTCAGAAATGTCTCAAAAAGAAAAATCTCTAAATGCTAACAAAGAATAATCCTTATTTCTTTTTAAACACCAAACAAAATAATTTGTAAATATTCACTGTGTGCAATATGGATCCTGGCCTCATTGCTAAAAGTGTTTGGGGTATTTGCAGTGATAAGGTAGCCAGGCAGCACCATTTCTGATTCTACTATAACTTTTGTTGACCTGTCCATGTTCTGAACTTACATAAATCTCTCTGAATTGTTGTTTCTCTTTGTTTGTAACATCTCCCAACACAGTAGTTAGGTGTGGCAGGGAGCCTCATAAGTCATAGAGCAGTGACATTATTTCAGGTTACTTTTTCCTTTACCCTGGCTTTAAATGTTATGGTCATTAAAGGTTTTATAAATGTTTGCTTACGTACATGAAAGTGAAAATGTTAGTTGCTCAGTCATGTCTGACTCTTGGTGACCCCATTGACTGTAGCCTGCCACACTCCTCTGTCCATAGGATTCTCCAGGCAAGAATACTGGAGTGGGTAACCATTCCCTTCTCCAAGGGATCTTCCCAACTCAGGGATCTAACCTGTGTCTCCTACATTGCAGGCAGATTCTTTACTGTCTGAGCCACCAGGGAAGCCTACACATGTATATGTTTACAAATATACTTACAGGCATATGCATCTATACTAATAATGATAATAAAATTAGCCAACATTCATAAAGTTATGTTATATAAGCACCGTCTTAAATGTTTTGTAACACGTGAACTCATTTAATAACAAAACACCACGAAGAGTTTGGGGTATTCTTACTTCCCTCATTTTATAGGTCAGGATACTGAGATGTGGAGAGATTAAGTAACTTGTCTAATAAAGAAGAGAACTGAGATTGAAGCCCGCAAGACTGATTGTAAAGTCCATGCCTTTAAATACTAAACTATAGGGCCTCCATGTGTAGGGAGATATATCTGTTGGATTATGGATCCTATCTTCTTTCCATTGTTCCCATGTGGCCTCTATAAAAATAAGCAGATAGTTTTTAAATCACCACAGTTGTCTTCCCTAGATTGTGGCAATCTGAAAGGTATGAAGTAAAAAGCAGGTGAAAGGAGGTAAATGCATCTTTGATGCCACACAAAGGTAACATTTTAGAACAAGCAAATAAGATATCTATAGAGAATGTTGAATTCACTTGTGTGGGACAGTATGACGCCATAGCTATTGTGTAGAGTGGCACAACTGTCACTACATGTCACAGTCATTGCCTCTAAATGCTGGAGTTGGAGCTCTGGCTTCTGCACGTACCAGTCTGTACAGAGACTCTGCTGTTTCAGCTAGCCTTAAAATAACCGACTGCAACAGAGCAGCGGGTTTCCAGTCACGGTTCCAGCTCAGCTTCCTAAACTGTATATAGACTGAGCACATGCAGAATGCCAGCCACAGTTGGTGGTGGATTAGTGGCTACCTCCACAGTTGCCAGGATAATTGAAACAACACAGCACACTAGCCAGCTGCATCCTATATTCGCTGTCCCTGATAGGAATGCAAATTTAAGTGACTGCTGTCCAGTGAATACTAGTTTACATCATAAGCCCTTCATTTGTACATGTTGCAGTTACCAAACACTTCCAAACAATGAATCATCTCATTTGTTCATCAGAAGAAGCTGTGGTGGAGACTGGACAGATATTAGCTGAATGTTGTAACCAAGGAAATGAAGGAAGGGAGGAGGGTAGCTAGATAAAGGAACAGGCCTTTCTCAGCTACTCTGATTTAGCAGGAAGCTCTCAGAACCTAATGGGCTGCTCAGAACCTAATGGGCTGCTTACCACTTGGAAACTAACTCTAGAGCCACTATCCCCTTAAAGGAACTCAAAACAGGACCCAGGTGAGGAGGCTAAGGGCTGCTTTTTCTAGTCATGCTAAGGAATACATGCTTTCAGCTGCCTCAGTTGCAGAAATGTTCCTTATAGGCACAGCATATTGGATGGTGGTGACACAACCAAATTAAATCTTCCCTGTTGGAAAGTATAAATATCAGTGACACAAAACCAAGGTATGTCAGGGGTTGAAGAGAAGCCTTGAAGTTTCCCTGTATCTTACAGCTGACTTTCTAAGAGTGAACCAGCTGCCCTGGGATGCAGAGTGACCTGTTGACCCTGTGGTTCTGACTCCACTTTGGCCCCGAGAAATCTAATCAGTCAGGATTACCCCAATATGTGCCAATTGCCTCCATTTCTCACGTTCAGTCTTACGACCACCAGTCCTGAATCCTCTCCCTTATTCAAACTTCTGAGGAAGGATACTACTCTAGGAGGAAATTATTACATGAATTACCATTATCTTGCTAACAGTAAGTACTACTGTCTTTGCTTATTACTAACAAATAAGATGTGGATTGAGAGTGTCTGTCAATTATGAAAGACAGTAAGCTAGAGACTAGCATTTTTTCCAGTAGTCATGTATGGATGTGAGAGTTGGACTGTATCGAAAGCTGAGCACTGAAGAATTGATGCTTTTAAACTGTGGTGTTGGAGAAGACTCTTGAGAGTCCCTTGGACTGCAAGGAGATCCAACCAGTCCATCCTAAAGGAAATCAGTCCTGAATATCCACTGGAAGGACTGATACTGAAGCTGAAACTCCAGTACTTTGGGCACCTGATGCGAAGAACTGACTCATTTGAAAAGACCCTGATGCTGGGAAAGATTGAAGGCAAAAGGAGAAAGGGACAACAGAGGATGAAATGGTTGGATGGCATCACTGACTCGATGGACATGAGTTTGAGTAAGCTCCGGGAGTTGGTGATGGACAGGGAGGCCTGGCGTGGTGCAGTCCATGGGGTCACATAGAGTCAGACATGACAGTGACTGAACTGAACTGATTCTCTGTGTCATTTTTCACTCTAGAAGGACTCAAATGATAAAAGGAACACGCTCTACCTGTAATACATTTCAGTTCTGTTAATGAATTTGGGTTTAAATGAGTCCATATCTATAAAAGCAGTGATAGAATCTCTGGAATCTTTTGGATTAGATACTGGAGGTCTTTGTATAGAGAATAATACCTAGCACTGAGTGACCACCCAGAAGACTTATGCATAGGGGCTTCTATTATCAGATATGTTGAGTCAAACTCAAAACTTACCTCCATCTTCAAAACCGAGATTCTGAAACAGAACAAAAACTTGCCTCTTCCAGGAGCTGGGCTTCCCTGGTGGCTCAGCTGGTAAAGAATCTGCCTGCAATGTGGGAGACCTGGGTTCGATCCCTGAGTTGGGAAAATCCCTACTCCAGCATCCTGGCCTGGAGAAGTCCATGGGATCGCAAAAAGTCAGACATGACTGAACGACTTACACTTCACTTTCAGGAGTTACTGTACATGACTTGATTATTTTATAGTGAGTGAAGTGAAGTCACTCAGTTGTGTCTGACTCTTTGTTACCCCGTGGACTGTAGCTTATCAGGCTCCTCCGTCCATGGGATTTTCCAGGCAAGAGTACTGGAGTGAGTTGCCATTTCCTTCTTCAGGGGATCTTCCCAACCCAGGGATCAAACCCAGGGATCAAACCCAGGTCTCCTGCATTGTAGGCAGACGCTTTACTATATGAACCACCAGGGAAGATGAGTATTTTGTAAGTCTCTTTCAAATTTCAAGAGCAGTTACCTTTCTTGCTTTATTAACAGCATACGTGGAAACATGGATCAGCAAAATGAATTTTCGGAGAAGGTATGAAGTACTTCTGGGTCCCAATACATCCAAGATTCAGATATATATTGAAATACTTAGAGCTAAAACAGCTTAGTTTCAGGCAAAAATAACTCAGACCAAAGCGTGACATGTTCTCTTTCTTCATTTAGCAATTGTATTTCCCCAAAGCAAATATTTTGTGTGGTCAATTTTCTTCCTCCATTAGCAGTTCATGATAAAACACCTTAAAAATAACTGCCTTCCCTCATGCTCAACTCATATGTGATTACCCTCAGCCAGTACGTGGATAGCTGATCATTTGTGACGAAAGTAAATTTTTTTCACTTAAAGTGTTATGGTATCTTTTGTTGTTGTTTTAAAGTAAAGTTTATGGAGGTTTAATACAATAAATAGTCAATTTTATGCTTTTTCAGTCTGTAGTTACTTAATTTTAGCAAACATGTGGTCATGCAGTTACCACCACAGTCAAGATGTAGAACAGGTCCATCACACCCCAAATTTTCCCATGTCCCTTCATCATCAATCTCTCCCCACATCTCAGCCCCTGGCTGCCCCTGGATACAACTGGTCTGTCTGCTGTCCCGTAGTTTTACCTTTTCTAGAAACCCATGTAAATGAATCATACACTGTGTACCCTTTGAGACTGTGTTCTTTAACTTAGCATAATACATTTGAGATTCTTCGATGTTATTGAGTATATTAGTACTTCATTCCTTTTTATTGCTGAGCAGTATTCTGTTGTATAGATGTACTTCAATTTCTTTTGTCATTTTCCAGTTGAAGGACAATTGAGATGTTTCCAGTGTTTAGTACTAATAAATGAAGCTTTCATAAACATCCACATGCAGGTTTTTATGTGAACATAAGCCTTCATGCTTTTATTTCTCCTGCGTACTAAACACTCGATGAAATTATTGGGCCATGTAGTAATTGTATATTTAACTTACTATGAAACTGGCAAACAGTTTTCCATAGTGGCTGTAACGTTTATGGCACCAGTCCTATCAGCAAAATCTGAGTTCTAGTTTTTCCACATCCTAACCAAGAATTTGATTATTGACCGATTGGTTTTGGTTTAGCCTTTCTGATAGATGCGTAGTAATATCTCATTGTGGTTTGAATGCGTTATTTTCCTGTGTATTAATGATGTCGAGCATCTTTTCATATGCTTAATTGGTGAAATGTCTATTCAGACTATTTGGCCATCTTATAATTTCATTATCGGCTTTATTATTCACTTGTAAGAGTTCTTTACTTTGGATATACCGAAGGCTTTATCAGGTATGTGTTTTACAAATATTTTCTCCAACTTTTTATGACTTCCGTTTTTATTTTCTTAACAGTGTCTTTCAAATAGAATTTTAAGTTTGGATGAAATTCAATCTATCGATTTTGTAAAGGACTATTCTTAGGTATCATCTCTAAGAAATTTTCACCTAACTCAAGATGCAGAGATCTTTTACCTTTGCTTCTAAAAGGTTTATGTAGTTATAGATATTTTACATTATTCATTTTTAGATAATTTTGTATATGGTAGAAAGTATAGGTTTTGGTTTGCCTTTTTGTTTTTATATGTGGATATCCAATATTTTTAGTACCATTTGTTTAAAAAACTATCTATTGGTTTGCCTTTGCACCTTTATCAAAAACCAGTTGATCAGGGAGGGATAAATTAGGAGTTTGAGATTAAAATATACACAGTTCAGTTCAGTTCAGTTGCTCAGTCGTGTCCGACTCTTTGCGACCCCATGAATCGCAGCAGGCCAGGCCTCCCTGTCCATCACCAACTCCCAGAGTTCACTCAGACTCACGCCCATCAAGTCAGTGATGCCATCCAGCCATCTCATCCTTGGATGCCCCTTCTCCTCCTGCCCCCAATCCCTCCCAGCATCAGAGTCTTTTCCAATGAGTCAACTCTTCGCTGAGGTGGCCAAAGTACTGGAGCTTCAGCTTTAGCATTATTCCTTCCAAAGAAATCCCAGGGCCAATCTCCTTGAGAATGGACTGGTTGGATCTCCTTGCAGTCCAAGGGACTCTCAAGAGTCTTCTCCAACACCACAGTTCAAAAGCATCAATTCTTCAGTGCTCAGCCTTCTTTACAGTCCAAGTCTCACATCCATACATGACTACTTGAAAAACCATAGCCTTGACTAGATGGATCTTAGTTGGCAAAGTAATGTCTCTGCTTTTGAATATGTTATCTAGGTTGGTCATAACTTTTCTTCCAAGGAGTAGGTGTCTTTTAATTTCATGACTGCAATCACCATCTGCTGTGATTTTGGAGCCCAAGAAAATAAAGTCTTTCACTGTTTCCATTGCTTCCCCATCTATTTGCCATGCACTGATGGGGCCAGATACCATGATCTTTGTTTTCTGAATGTTGAGTTTTAAGTCAGCTTTTTCACTCTCCTCTTTCACTTTCATCAAGAAGCTCTTTAGTTCCTCTTCACTAAGGTGGTGTGATCTACATATCTGAGGTTATTGATATTTTTCCTGGCAACCTTGATTCCAGCTTGTGCTTCATCCAGCATGGCATTTCACACAATGTACTCTACATATAAGTTCAGTAAGCAGGGTGACAATATAGAGACTTGACATATTCCTTTCCCAATGTGGAACCAGTCCATTGTTCCATGTCCAGAACTTATCTGAAGTTGCTTCTTGACCTGCATACAGATTTCACAGGAGGCAGGTAAAGGTGGTCTGGTATTCCCGTCTCTTGGAGAATTTTCCAGTTTGTTGTGATCCACACAGTCAAAGG
>SJYA01001317.1:2059158-2127692 GCA_006410615.1 Neotragus moschatus
TTTTCTGAATGTTGAGCTTTAAGCCAACTTTTTCACTCTCCTCTTTCACTTTCATCAAGAGGCTCTTTAGTTCCTCTTCACTTTCTGCCATAAGGGTGGTGTCATCTTCTTTTCTGAGGTTATTGATATTTCTCCTGGCAATCTTGGTTCCAGCTTGTGTTTCTTCTAGTTCAGCATTTCTCATGATGTACTTTGCATAGAAGTTAAATAAGCAGGGTGACAATATACAGCCTTGATGTACTCCTTTTCCTATTTGGAACCAGTCTGTTGTTCCATGTCCAGTTCTAACTGTTGCTTCCTGACCTGCATACAGATTTCTCAAGAGGCAGGTCAGGTGGTCTGGTATTCCCATCTCTCTCAGAATTTTCCACAGTTTATTGTGATCCACATAGTCAAAGGGTTTGGCATAGTCAATAAAACAGAAATTGTATATTAAACAGATAACCCACAAGCACGTAGTTAAGTCCTCTGTCTTTAAAAAAAAAATCTTTTTATTGGTGTGCTTATACCATTTACCTATGTGTATGTATATGTGTTCAATCACTCAGTCATGTCTAACTCTTTGCGACCCAATGGACTGTAGCCTGCCAGGGTCCTCTGTCCATGGAATGTCCCCAGTAAGAATACTATTTCCTTCTCCAGGGCATTTTCCAAATCCAGGGATTGAACCTGGATCTCCTGCATAGCAGGCAGATTCTTTATTGCTGCATCACTGGGGAAGCCCCATTTACCTATAATTAATCATTAATGTTAGAATATAAGATTTCCAACTTATTATGCATTGTTTCCTGTTTTTTATTCCTCTTTTTTTTTCCCATTCCTGTCTTCTACATTTCTTGAATGTTTTTAACATTTCATTTTAGTGTGTATGTAGTAGAAAGTATTGCGATCCACCATATCGGCATACATACCAATTTAAAATGTGCAATTCAGTAGTTTTTTTTCATATTCACAGAGTTGTACTGTACAAACATCACAACAATTGATTTTAGAACAATTTCATTGTACCCCCTATAACCACTATATCCTTTAGCTATCCTCAAACACTTTTTCTTTTCACTACTGGTCTATGCAATCACTTGATGTAGAATTCTGGGTTGACAGTTCTTTCTCTTCCCCCTCAACACTTGGAAAATGTTGTGCCATTGCCTCTGGCTTCCATAGTTTCTTATGAGAAATACACTATAATTTGAATTTAGTCTTCAGAAATTTGATTTTGACTGACTCAGTATGGATTTCTTTGGGTTTATTTTGTTGCACTTTGCTCAACTGTTTAAATTTGTAGGTCTGTGTCTTTCACTAGATTGGGGCCATTTCTAGTCATTATTCCTTCAAACATGTTTTTAGCCTCTCTTTTTCCTCTCTTTCTGGGGCTCTGATGATATGATTGGTAGAAACTTTGTTATTGTCCCACAGAGCCCCAGGACTCTGTTGATTCTTTCTATCTTTTCTATCAGTTGTTCAGACTGAATAATTTCTGTTGGTCTGTCATCAAGTTCTGTGATTCTTTCTTTTGTCATTTCCATTCTGCTATTGTGCCTATTTAATGTGATTTTTATTTTAGTTATTTTATTTGGTTTTTTACTTATTTAAAAAATGTTATTATTGTGATATTTTCATTGGATTCCTCGCTTTTTTATTTTTAGTTATTTCTTGTTTTCTTTTTTGGACTTCATTGGATCTTTGCTGCTGTATGTGGGTTTTCTCTAGCTGTGGTGCACAGGCTTCTTATTACAGTGACTTTTCTTGTTGCACAGCATAGGCTCCATGGCACACGGGCTCTAGTAGTTGCGGCGTGCTGGCTCTAGAGTGTGGGCTTAGTAGTTGTGGAACACGGGCTTAGTTGCCCCACAACCTGTGGGATTTTCCTGGACCAGGGGTTGAACCTGTGTCCCCTGCATTAGCAGATGGATTCTTAACCACTGGACCACCAGAGAAGTCCCACCGAGTTCGTCTTTTATGTTTTCTCTCATTGCTGAGGCTTTGGATTTTTCCATTTGCTTCAGTAGCATTCATAGTTGCTTATCAGACTTTTTATAACAGCTGCTTTAAAATCTTTGTCAGCTAATTCTAATATCGTACCATCACAATTTTGGTGCCTGTTTATTACCTTATTTAATATTTTCCTGATGTTTTGTTTGCCTAGTAATTTTGGATTATATCTTGAACATTTTGTGTATTATGGTAAAGACTCTGAATCCTATTTAAATCTACTATTTTAGTAAACTGGTAATCTGTTTAGGTTAGAATGAACATTTTGTTCCAATTTTGTGGACTATGGTTCAAATGTCAAACTTTTTCAAAGCTCTTGCAAGTTATTTTCTGGTCTGCTCCACTTTTGTAATACCCTGGCCAATTTAGAACCTGGGCAGTATTCCACTAAGAGTTCAATTCTCAAAGCTTTTTGTATTTTAACTTTGGTCAGTTCCATACATGGTCTGCTAAAAGTTATCCATGGCATCATGCACTGATAGAAAGAATTGCTTTCTCTAGCTTCTTCCTTGAGAAGGGATAAGGTAACACCTCATTGCTATCCTTTGCCTGATTCAGGGCATAATGCTTCATAGGGCTCCTTCCCCACAGTCTCTGCAGTATCAGATGGAAAGGAAAAGAGGTACAGTTTGTTGTCACATGTGCTTTGAATAGAGGAAGTTAGTCAAAAGATTTCAGTGCTGCTGAGCTACTGTTGTCCTGATGTTTTGACTGGAGAGAACAAGCTTCTTGGGAAATTTTGTGAATGTGCCTCTTGGTGTTTCTGGTGTTCCAGCTACTTTAGCACCCAGGCTGTCTTTATATATAGGAGGCAAAACCCCCCCAAATCTGAGAACTCAACACCAGATTGTTCCAGGAGTTTCATTGTTCTCTAACCAGTTTGCCTTCCTTTCACCACCTTTCATTTATTTTTCCTGGAGTGTTTAGTTTTAATTACCAGGAGGATTATGTGCTTGTTCCTTATTGTCTAGAACAGAAAGTCAATCATGACTCATTTTTGTAGTTCTCAGAAACATACCACAATGCCTAGTGTATGGTCTACATTAAATAAGATTTTTTTTTTTTTTGACAGAATAAGGGAGGAAAAAAAGAACCTCATATCTCAAAATGTTAATTCAGTATAACATAGTAGTTAAGAACATACTGCTTAAAGTCAACACTCAGTTTGAATTTTACCTTCACCATCTACTTTCAGTGTAAGGTGAAAAAGTTACCCAACTCCTCTGAGTCTCAATTTCCTGTAATATAGGTATGAGGGTTCAATCTCTGGGCTNTTAATTCAGTATAACATAGTAGTTAAGAACATACTGCTTAAAGTCAACACTCAGTTTGAATTTTACCTTCACCATCTACTTTCAGTGTAAGGTGAAAAAGTTACCCAACTCCTCTGAGTCTCAATTTCCTGTAATATAGGTATGAGGGTTCAATCTCTGGGCTGGGAAGATCTCCTGGAGAAGGAAATGGCAACCCACTCCAGTACTCTTGCCTGGAAAATCCCGTGGACGGAGGAGCCTGGTAGGTTACAGTCCACGGGGTTACAAAGAGTCGGACACGACTGAGCAACTTATGACTATGACTATGACTATGACTCTCTCTCTCATAGGGTGAGTAAAACTGAGGTAGTATATTTAATGCATTTACCCCAGTACTTGATGAGAAACAGCTAGTAAATAGAGTTCCTAGTTATATTAGTGATAACAACAATAATTATCAAATATCGCTATTTGTTTCTTATCCTCACAGGGAACTCTGCCCTTAAAGACAAAGAAGATCAATTTGGGAGAACACCACTTATGTATTGTGTGTTGGCTGACAGACTGGATTGTGCAGATACTCTGCTGAAGGCAGGAGCAGATGTTAATAAAACTGACCATAGCCAGAGAACCGCCCTCCATCTTGCAGCTCAAAAGGTGAGAAGTCAAATTACTGTGAAGAGTAAACATTCTTTGTGGTATTTGTAAATTGATTAGTGGAAATGTGCAATGGACAGATGGTAAAGAAATCTCCGGTTTATAACTTTATTTTCATATGTTTTCTCAAAAAAATGAAGCCTTTAAACTGCAGAGAGTAAGCACAGATAACCATCACTTATTCAAATTCCTCAAGCAATGAAGTTTATTTTCTTATCTAAAATTAAGCTAGGGAAAAGGAAATAAAATTATATGTATAGTATGATTGGACTATGTTAAACTATATTACAAGTCAGTTTATGCATTGGAAAAGGCAAAGAAAGGAAGAAAACTACCACACACTAAATTGTCAGTAGTGGTTGGGTTTGGGAATTTCCTGGTGGTTCAGTGGCTAGGACTCTGAGCTTCCATTGCAGGGAGCATGGGTTTGATCCTTGGTCAGAAACTAGCTGCAGTCCATGGGGTCGTGAAGAGTTGGACATGACTGAGTGACTTCACTTTCACTTTTCACTTTCATGCATTGGAGAAGGAAATGGCAACCCACTCCAGTGTTCTTGCCTGGAGAATCCCAGGGATGGGGGAGCCTGGTGGGCTGCCGTCTATGGGGTCGCACAGAGTCGGACACGACTGAAGTGACTTAGCAGCAGCAGCAGGAACTAAGATCCCAGAAGCCATACACATGAAGCACAGCCTAAAAATAATAATTGTCAGTAGTTTTTGGATTGAAATAATGGGAATATATATGAATTTTAGTACTTCTCATTGTTTAAAATGTTTTCCTTAGTATTACTTTTACAATAAAAAGCTATAGTCTTGTAAAATATGTGGTATAAGAAGCATAAAAGAAATTCATTTTCTGAAATGTATTTTCATTTTTTTTTAATCTAAAACTATATTGCTAGTATAAATTATTTCAAGTTTTTAAAGGCTTGTTAAGAGCTCAATTTTTTTAGGATTAAGCATATCAAAAAAAATTTTTAATGGGAAGCTTCTAAACTTATTTGAAGATTTTATTTACCTGAAAACAGCTTTTCTCACCATGAAATTTTGGTCTATAAAATGTATTTCTGGTGCCTGGTATTTTTCTCTTTGTTATTTTAGATACGTATTTTTGGAACAAAAAGCAATGAAAATTAGTTAGATCCAGCAGAAACTATTAGTTATTTCCCATTAAAAAATGTGAACCAGATATAGCTGATTAATTGAGGGGTTAGAAAAATACCTTTTCATTAGTTGAAAGCTTAGAAAAAGATTGACATTAAGATGTACTTCTGAATATGCTAGTTATATGCTCTTATCAATTGGGTCTGTCAGGTTATTTCCAAAGTTATTGCTCTTGAATTTGCTTTTCATTACAGTAATTTAAAAGAATTCTCCCTCATTTTCAATCTCTCTTTTAACTACTGCTGAGGTATCTGTAACCTTTCACCTAAGCTTGTCAGCTGTTAAAAGTATTCAGTCAGGAAGGGTAACTCTATTTAACTTGTTGTCATAAAAAAGTAAACATTTCAGATTGGGAATAGCCCCAGTATTAAGAATTTAATACACTTTAGATTTTTTTTTCATTGTGATTCATTTAAGTTTAAAACTCAACTTCAGAAATGTAAGGGGAAACTAATTGCACATTAAATGGATCATTCGAGAAAAAGAGAGTTTAAGTTGATGATCCACTCATGTGACATTTTGTAGAGGTACAATGTGAAAAAGTTGAAAGGGGAGTGCACAGCCAGTCGCGGGAATTGTTCAGTCTCTCAGTGAGCTGAAGCACATCGTTTCCATTTGCTTTTTGTTTCTCCTTTATTTTTTTTGGTAGTAGTTTCTTTAGTGTCAAAGAATAAATAGAACTATGATTTACATGTCACAGTTTACATAACTGATTTTTATAAATAACAACTTTCACAGTCTAGCAGCTATCTGATAATTATGCATTTCCCCCATCTCTGTGTTGCTGTGTGTTTTTGTGTGTTTGCCAAAAGTCATAATACATCTTTAAGTTATCCTAGTATTAGTAGAATACTAGTTAAGTTATACTGGTATTAGTAGAATTTCCAGAATAAGGATGATAATCATTCTTTAATACTCTACTCTGCCCACATCAAACCTGGGTATTTTGTTTTGTTTTGTGTGTCATGCAAAAGCACCATTATTTAGAATCAGGGATAGTATAGTTCAAGCAGGAATAAGATGGTGGAGGATCTAGAAATAATTTTCAAAAATGGTTGGAGATATTCCAGGTCTGTAGCCCAACCTGCCTTTCAGCAGTCACAGACACAAATTCTCTTTAGAGAAAATAGCTTTCCCTTAAACTTTCCATATATATTCAGCTCAGTTCAGTTGCTCAGTTGTGTCCAACTCTTTGCAACCCCATGGACTGCAGCATGCCAGGCCTCCCTGTCCATCACCAACACCCGGAGTTTACTCAAACTCATGTCCATATCCAGCCATCTCATCCTCTGTCATCCCCTTCTCCTGCCCATATAAATTAAAACAGACCAAATAGGACAGGGAAGCCTGGCATGCTGTGATTCATGGGGTTGCAAAGAGTCAGACATGACTGAGCAACTGAACTGAAATATGATCTCACAGTGAAAAATCACCAAACACATAGGGAAGCAATGTACTGTCAAGGAGAGTCAGTGGAAACAATAGACAAATTTCTATCAAAAACATTAAAAACACAATATAAAGTAACCAGATGGAATATTTGATGGAATATTTAAAGATACATAAAAAAGAAATATTTAAAGATATAGAAAAGGAAATCATAGTAAAGAGCTACCAACCAGACAGTTTCGTGACTAAGCATAAGTTCTCACCATGAACCCCTATTTTTGAACAGCTTGTCTGCCAAAAGCATCTGAAAACTTAATAAATATATTGTTTGAAGACATCGGAAACAGCACAGGCAGGATCATTCAGAGAAGGGAACCTTGTGAAATTAGCTCCACATTCATCCTGGCTTTTTCCTTTAAGGCATTTTCCAAATTGGAATGTAAAAGAAAGCAACCCTAGCAGGAAGCAGGATTCTTAGAAAGATGGAAAAACCCAGGTGGAGTTTGGTGTTAGCAGTAGCTAGAACTTGAAAAGCAAACCCTGAAAACCTGAGTACAGATTCCTCACAAGTCATTAGCAGCTACTTTGGAAGAGGATAAGATTGGAGGTACATAAAAGCTATTATAGTTCAGGCCAAGAGAGAGGAAGAGTTGGATCCAGGAGATATATTGTGGAAGTAGAAATGTTCATTCAGTAAGTGGTTGCCAAGTATCTGCTCTGTATCATGTTTATACACCTAGTAGTTGTTGTTCAGTTGCTCAGTCGTGTCTGACTCTTTGCAACCCCATAGACTGCAGTACTCCAGGCTTCCCTATCCTTCAGCAACTCCCGGACCTTGCTCAAACTCCTGTCCATCGAGTCAGTGATGGCATCCAACATTCTCATCCTCCGTCATCCCCTTCTTCTCCTGCCTTCAGTCTTTCCCAGCTTGAGGGTCTTTTCTAACGAATCGGCTCTTTGCATCAGGTGGCCAAAGTACTGGAGCTTCAGCTTCAGCCTCAGTCCTTCCAATGAATATTCAGGACTGATTTCCTTTAGGATTGGCTGGTTTGATCTTGCAGTTCAAGGGACTCTGAAGAGTCTTCTCCAACACCACAGTTCAAAATCATCAATTCTTTGATGCTCAGCCTTCTTTATGATTCACTTCTCACATCCTAACACGACCACTTGAAAAACCATAGTTTTGACTATACAGACAGAGCTTTGTGGGCAACGAAATGTCTCTGCTTTTTAATATGCTGTGTGGGTTGGTCATAGCTTTTCTTCCAAGGGACAGGCGCCTTTTAATTTCATGGCTGCAATCACCATCTCCAGTGATTTTGGAGCCCAAGAAAAGAAAGTTGGTCACTGTTGCCATTGTTTCCCTATCTGTTTGCCATGAAGTCGTGGGACCAGATGCTATGATCTTAGTTTTTTGAATGTTGAGTTTTAAGCCAGTTTTTTCACTCTCCTCTTTAACCTTCATCAAGAGACTCTTTAGTTCTTCTTTGCTTTGTGACATTAGGGTGGTGTCATCTTCATATTTGAGGTTATTGATATTTCTCTCAGCAATCTTGATTCCAGCTTGTGCTTCATCCAGCCCAGCATTTTGCATGATGTACTCTGCATAGAAGTTAAATAAGCAGGGTGACAATATACAGCCTTAACATACTCCTTTCCCAATTTGGAACCAGTCTGTTGTTCCATGTCTGGTTCTAACTGTTGCTTCTTGACCTGCATATAGATTTCACAGGTCAGGTGGTCTGGTATCCCCATCTTTTTAAGAAAGTTCCACAGTTTGTTGTGATCCACATAGTCAAAGGCTTTAGCGTAGTCAATGAAGCAGAAGTAGATATTTTTCTGGAATTCTCTTACTTTTTCTATGATCTAGCAAGTGTTGGCAATTTGATCTCTGGTTCCTTTGCCTTTTCTAAGTCTGTCTTGAACATCTGGAAGTTCTCAGTTCACATACTGTTTGAAGCCTGCTTTGGAGAATTTTGAGCACTACTGTGCTAGCATGATCCAGCAAGTGTTGGCAATTTGATCTCTGGTTCCTTTGTCTTTTCTTAGTCTGTCTTGAACATCTGGAAGTTCCCAGTTCATGTACTGTTTGAAGCCTGCCTTGGAGAATTTTGAGCACTACTGTGCTAGCATGTAAAATGATGGCAATTGTATGGTAGTTTTAACATTCTTTGGCATTGCCTTTCTTTGGGATTGAAATGAAAACTGACCTTTTCCAGTCCTGTGGCCACTGCTGAGTTTTCCAGATTTCCTGGCATATTAAGTGTAGCGCTTTAACAGCATCATCTAGAGAGAATATTAAAAAATGAATAATATGTCTGCTATAAATAAGTACTGTCAATACTGAGCCCTATTAAACTTCACATCCCTTTGTTTAGTGAAGTTATCTGATATTTTGGATACCAAATATTGTTTTCAAGTATGTCTGTCTTAATTCTATTATCTGTGAACTCAAAAGTGCTACTTACGTAACATTGATATTCATATATATGTGCATGCGTGCATATGTTCAACATATGTTAAAAACTTACTGTATAACAGGCACTGTGCTGGGGCTTGGAATGCAGAGATGAAAGATATGATTCCTGCTCTTAAACTGCACACAAACACCATGGATAAAGATATTAAATAACAAAAAAGATATTAAGTAACAAAGTTGGCCTATCTACTGTAAAGTACGTATACTTACATGTGATATTAATTTACCTAAGTGTTTTGTAAATCTCAACAGCCATAACATGTAAGTAGTCATTGCTATTATTACTGACCCAAAGATTAACCATTTTCATATATTATTTATTATGGTTTTGGGTTTTTTGTGATAATGAACTATGTTGTGGTATCTTAGGTAGATTAATAGGAAAAACTCATGTTTGCATAGCATTTCATTCATATCTCTATTGGAGCCCCGCTGTCTCATATGTATAATTATTATTACTTACTTGTGTCTTTCCCACCAGATTGGAGTTCAGATGAGAGACTTGTTTTATTTATTTTTGAATCCCCCAGAATATAGGACAGTGTCTGATTTGTCTTGGTTGAATGAATAAATACATTTTGTGTTACTTATATAGAAAGTCATTATTAATACAAATGCTAGACATTTTGTTTGTTGGAAACATTTATCCAATTTCAAAATATATATATGGTAAAAGCTTATTGAGCTGTGTTGATTGACTTAGTTATTCTGACACATACATTTCTGGAAACAAATTACTATTAGTCCAAGCAGCTAAGGAAATGATACACATGAGAATAAAATTAATCTCAATATACGGTATGTTTGTACCTAGTTTGTTTTTCATTTAGCACACTCAGTTTAATCCAAGAAAGAAATCAATCATACCTTTTCTGGGTTTCTCACAGAAGATATCTGTTAGAAATGTTTTGATTCAGGGAAGCTACTGTTTCTCTGATTTCAGCAGATACATTTATTTATTGATAAGGATTAAAATAAACTTTAGCAATCTCACTAAATGTCAATAATTATGCATTTTTAATCTTCCAGAAGGTTATTAATTTGGCTTCAAGAAGATGAATATTACCCACCTACTTTGAAAAATTATATCCTGTTAAATACACAAATTAAAGAAGCCTCAGGTTGTGGTTGATTGTTCATTTTTTATTCATAAAAGAGAATTCTCAATTCATCTCTGAAAACTAAATATTAATTTTCAGTTTTAAAGATATGTTTGCATGTTAATGATTTAAAAAGTAAAGAAGAGTAGAATACCTCTGAAACTTTTCTGGAAAACTTAACACCAGCAGCATTTGGTTTCCTTATCTTACACTCATATACAGACGTCTCTGTATACTTGAGACGTATGCACTACTATATATATCTGTTATACCTCATTAAAAAATCTATTATAAAAAAATGATAAAATATCCAGAACTTTGTGACCATTATTTGTAGTTCAGCAAAAGGAGAATGGAAGCAAGAATGATTCCTAGCCTAGACTTTTTTGTTGTTATTCATTGTTATAATTTCTTAATTTTTATTTTATATTGGAGTTACTTGATTAACAATGTTGTGTTAGTTTCAAGTGTACAGCAAAGCTATACAGTTATACATACACATGTATCTGTTCTTTTTCAAATTCTTTTCCCATTTAGGTTATTATGGAGTACTGAGCAGAGTTGCCTGTGCTATCCAGTAGGCCCTTGTTGGTCCTCTGTTTTTAATATAGCAATATGTATGTGTCAATCCCAAAATCCTAATCTATCCCTCCCTCCACCACCCTTCCCCTCCAGTAACCCCAAGTTCCTTCTCTAAGTCTGTGAGTCTATTTCTGTTTTGTAACCAAAATCATTCAAATCATTTTTTCAGATTCAGCATGTAAGTGATGTGATATGATATTTGTCTTTCTCTGTCTGATATTTGTATGTAATCTCCAGGTCCATCCATGTCCCTGCAAATGGCATTATTTCATTTTTTATAGCTAAGTAGTATTCCATTGTATATATGTACCTATGTATGTACCACATCTTCTTTATCCACTCATTTATCGATGGACATTTAGGTTGCTTCTATGCTTTGGCTACTGTAAACAGTGATGAAATGAACATTGGGGTGCATGTCTCCTTTTGAACCATGTTTTTCTCTGGATATATTCTCAGGAGAGTGGGATTGCTGGGTCATATGGTAACTTGACTTTCACGTTTCACTTTCATGCATTGGAGAAGGAAATGGCAATCCACTCCAGTGTTCTTGCCTGGAGAATCCCAGGGACAACGGAGCCAGGTGGGCTGCCGTCTATGGGGTTGCACAGAGTCAGACACGACTGAAGTGACTTAGCAGCAGCAGCGTGGTAACTCTATTTTTAGTTACTTAAGAACTCTCCATACTGTTCTCCATAGCAGTTGTACCAATTTACATTCCCACCAGTGATGTAGGAGGGTTCCATTTTCTTCATACCCTCTCTACCATTTATTGTTTGTAGACTTTTTAATGATGGCCATTTTGCCCGATGTGAGGTGATTATCTCGTTGTAGTTTTGATTTGTATGTCTCTAATAATTAGCAATGTTGAGCATCTTCTCATGTGCCTCTTGGCCATCTGTATGTCTTCCTTGGAGAAATGTCTGTTTAGATGTTCTGTCCATTTGTTGATTGGGTTGTTTGTTTCTAGCCTAGGCTTTTAAGCACTCAGGTCACATTTCCCCAGCCTTCACCTCAGGAGCTATTTGGAAGCCTTGTATCTACGGTGTAATCCAATGGTTCTTAAATTTGAGCATACAGCAAGATGACCTGGAGTGTTTAGTGGGTGCTCCCAGGCATCTCTGTGGCTATATTCACTCAGTCTGTTTAAAACCAATTTAATAAATGCTTACTCTCCCACAAACTATAGCCAGTGGATATCTGAAGTGTCAGCAAATGGGGTTTTAGCTCTTGGTGTGCTTCAGGTGGCTCAGTGATAAAAGAATCCGTCTGCCAGTGCAGGAGACACAGGTTCAATCTCTGGGTCAGGAAGATCCCCTGGAGGAAGAAATAGTGGCCCACTCCAGTATTCTTGCCTGGAAAAATCCCATGGAGAGAGGAATCTAGTGGACTCCAGTCCATAGGGTTCCATAGCGTCGAACACTGCTGAGCCACTAAGTACATGCTTCTAAAAGAAGGCACCAAAAGGCATTTGGTAATGCCCACATTACCTAGAAAGTCTGAGTTTGTAAAACCCTTATGTTCTGGAATTTTAATGATTGCTCAAGACCACCTCTGGACTGAGATGGGCTACGTTAACAACCTTTACGTATTATTCCATTTGACTTCAGCCTCAGCAAAGCTGCCTTTTCTGGGCAGAGAGTCTTAACCTGAAAAATCTTAGCTTCATTACATTCTAACTTCTTAGGTTTTCAAGCCAGTATCAAGTTTGTCCTCTTCTGAGTATTTAGAAACTATATTTAAACCTGTCTGCTGGTTTTCCAGTTTAGAACCTGATTTCAAATAATTAGGGTCTTTGAATTGAGTGTTCTAACCAAATGAGTGTTTCAACCAAAACCAAGATTGGTCTATTTTTAAACAAATCTGAGAATTGAAATAAAAGCCTGTCCATTCTTTAATAGTTTGACTATAGTTAATGCTGGAGAAGGCAATGGCACCCCACTCCAGTACTCTTGCCTGGAAAATCCCATGGGCAAAGGGGCCTGGTAGGCTTCAATCCATGGGGTCTCTAAGAGTCGGACACGACTGAGCGACTTCACTTTGACTTTCCACTTTCATGCATTGGAGAAGGAAATGACAACACACTTCAGTGTTCTTGCCTGGAGAATCCCAGGGACGGAGGAGCCTGGTGGGCTGCCATCTATGGGGTCACACAGAGTTGGACACGACTGAAGTGACTTAGCAGTAGCAGTAGCATAGTTAATGCACTTCTACTTTCATAGTTACAAGGAACAAAATGTCAGCAAATCTTGATAGATATCACTACTTCTGAGTTGTTCTAACATAGTACAGCTCCAGTACTTTGGCCACCTGATGCAAAGAGCTGACTCATTGGAAAAGACCCTGATGCTGGGAAAGATTGAGGGCAGGAAGAGAAGGGGTTGACAGAGGATGAGATGGTTGAATGGCATCATCGACTCAGTGGATGTGAATTTGAGCAAGTTCCAGGAAATAGTGAAGGACAGAGAAGCCTGGCATGCTGCAGTTCATGGGGTCACAAAGAGTTGGACAGGACTTAGCAACTGAACAACCATAAAAACATAGTTCTAGTAAGAAAAAAACTTCATAGTAGCTTTGTAGCAATTAGAATAGTTGAATATTAACTGTTTTCTATAGAAGTAAACTGAGGTCTGGTTTGAGTTCTTCAAGGCCACTTTTCTACTTGCAGATTCAGGAATTATCTTGTTTTTCTGATTCCCAGCTCAGTGCTCCTGGTAATGCTCCACTGAAGGAGAACTCACTCTTCTGCAGCTTATTTTCTCAGACCTCTGGTTCTATCATAGAGAAATTCTGAAATCCAGCTTCCCAGTCATCTCCCCGCCAAAGTATCTAAGTCTTTCTTTGTTCCTTGCTTCCTTCCTTTCGTTCTCTCTGACAAAGCAAAAGACTTTATTGGAAAGAAGTGCTCAAGCAGAGAACCATGAAGTAAGGGAACCCAGAAGAACTGCTCTCCAACGGGCTTCTTTCTTATGGGCCAGATTCAGAATTTAAACCCAGAGCTAATGCCTTTACATTAGTTTTTTTTTCTTCTTCTTCTTTATGTTGTAATACCTTTCAAACACAGAAGAACAGCCTTGCAGATTGTGTTTTGAAAACTATGTTGCTTGCAGCATTTTGTTTCGAAAATGATCATGTTTTCTACTACCATGATCATCTTTATCTCTTCACTGACCCCCACTTTTACTAAGCCATGAAAATTCAGGCATCTGCTTTCCACGACTAGAGATCCCCACAAGCCTAGATTCCCATGGAAACCAATCAGAAACTAAAAGGAAAAGAAAGAGTATATATTGAATTTCCCTGAGACCTACAGCTTGTTTTTCATTAGACTCATGCTGATTTCTTTTAAACTCTGGGCACGGGGCCAGTGAATATTTTTACAGCTGATAAAAAGGAACTTCAGATCCATTTACTTTCATTTAAACTTCTAAAAATTAATTTTGTATATAACATCGATTCCAAAGAAAATTTGATCATTAATTTGCTAATTACCTTCTTGTGTCATAGAACTGTATTTGTTCATATAATTTTCTGTTCTTGTTTTTTGTACATTTTACTGTTCAGAATTGAAATGAGAGGGAATCAGGGGGCTCATTATTCCCAAAATATGAATATTGTCAGCTCCTGGACACAGCATTTTCTTTGTGACCAATCATAGACCTCTTTATAGCTCTTCTGACTATGAAGCTTTTCCAAAGCCCAGATGATCATTTACTAATATAATAAGAGAAATATAACCAAAATGCTAAACTAAGGGGTATCAAGAAAACCAGGGAAGAGGCACCTGGGGAAAGCAAATTAGAACTGTTAATAAGGCAGTCAGAATAGTCTTCACTGAGATGGAAGCAGTCACATTGGAAGTAAGACTTGTAGAAGGTGAGAAAGTAAGCCATGTAAATAACTGAGGGAAGAGTTTTCTTTCATTCCAGGCTAGAGGAACGGTCAGAACAAAGACTTAAAGTGGGAGCATGCCTGGAATATTGGAGGAGTAACAAAGAGGCTAGCGTGGTGATAATGAGTGAGCAAGGGGAGAGTAGTTGGTCATGAGGACAAGACGGAAATGGGTGCTGGATTCACTAAGCCTTTCAGTCATTGTCAGGAATATGTTTTTATTCTGAACCAGATGAAGGAGGCATTGGAGGGTTTTGAGGAAAGAAGTGATATGATCCGACATGTCTTAAAAATAATCATTGTGGTACTTCCTCTGGTGATCTAGTGGTTAAGATTCACTTCTTCCACTGCAAGGGGCACAGGTTTGATCCTTGATCAGGGAACTAAGATCCCACATGCCGTGGGGCATGGCCAACAATGTAATAATAATAATCATGATGGCCAAGTGAAGAAATTTTTCTCCAGTTTTACTATTCCTTCACTCCTTCTTCATAGAATGTTTTCAAGTCTCTGTTCCATCCTGAATCTTTCACCATATATTTTTAGTCTAGGGGTGCTTATTGTTACTGGGTTGATTGTTTCTTTTTTCTTTTTTTTTTTTTTTTCATTTAAACATATATGTATATATTTTTTTGATTACAGTTTCAATTTCCATGCTTGTAATGGGTTGATTGTTTCTAAGCCATAGCAGTAGACACAGCTTGGAAATATTTTTTTAAATAAAAATACAGTTTTATCATTTCCTATTCTAATTCAGGACTAAGTTTGGTTGGTTGTTTATGTGTGTGTGTAGTTCTTTGGTTTTTCAGACTTACCCACTTTTATCTTACATTTCTACCCCTTTTTCTTACCCAGCTGAGAATGATGGAGTGTCACATCATACACACACACACACATTTTATTGTTTACCTGGTTTATTTTCTTATACCGCAGTGTAAACTCCATAAAGTCAGGGATTCTTTTGGTCTGTTTTATTCCCCATTTTCTTCCTGTTGCCTAGAACAGTGCCTGGTACATGGTTCATGCTCAAAAAATGTTCATTAAATGAATGAGTGTGTTTCTAAAATTACAGCTTCATTAGCTTTCCAGCATTCCCTACATTATGTATGCATTCTCAACTAAAAACATGTACTGACTTTCCAGTTGTCTAACAGAATATTTTTTAAAGGAACAATACATCTGCTTTGCTATCTCTCTTTTTCTCATGCAGCCCTCCAACCCCACCCCAATGACTCTTGCTTGTTCTTCATAGAATTCTTCCTCTCTTGAGACTGTATTTCTTTTTTCCTTTTTCCCCCTCTTCTTCTGGTAAATAGCCATAGACTGCATTTGAACTGACTCTCATTGGAAAGTGAGTCAGTGTAGCCTAGTGGAGAGTGAAGGACTGAGTATTTGCATCTCCAGAATGTTTGTATTGACAAATGGCAGTCAGTTATTGACATTTATGTCCCTTGGTGATACTTCAATTGGCTTATCTTTGCTGGTCAAATGCCTTAATTGTTCTGGCCTTTAATTCAGTCAACGTTGGAGTTAGAGCAGAGGGGAAAGAGAAGGAGCAAGCCTAACAGAACATCAGGCTCGAGCTAGGAGGCTGCTGGCAACGATCAGCCTGTCATAATGTTATGATTTGTTCATTTTTATACCATTTATTAGCCTTTACTTGTTGTGCCATTTGGCCTCCAGGGCAGATAAAGTGCTGTCTAATTTGGTAGGTTTGCTTCTGTCAGAGCAGCCTCGACAGGGAAGGTGTTAGCTGCAGTGACAAGTAATCAATAGCTGTCGTTGTCATGAGGAACGTGAGCAGTTGGGCCTTTCATCTGGAGGATTAGAGGTCTAATTGGATTGAGAATAGGGAGGGTGGGCTGTTGGGTAACCCTGTCAGCCTTGTGAAGCTGTCAAATGTCGGCCTTATTCATGGTGAAGGGAATAAGGAACGTGTGCTTTTAGAATTGAGGGGGAAGGCATGTGAAAGCCCTTTATACAAAAGAATGGATCCTGAAGTCGACATAGCTAACACAGGCTCCCTTTCTTATTTAATTAGAGATCCTTTTGGATAATAAATCTCTGTAACGTTAAACGATATCTTCAAGCGTGGATGTGCAAACACACACACATACACACAATACAAATCTACATTGGTTCTTTTTGTCTTTGATCACACTAGAAGGTAAACTGCTTAAGTGGAGATTAGAAATGAAACTATAGAGGAGAGATTGCATAAATTGTCATCTCATTGTCAGAACTAACAAGTGATAAAGATTTTAAAGTGTTATTAAAAGAAAATGACAGAGACATTAAAGGATAGATGAGTTAATAATGAAGTATGGATATTTGATAGTATTTTTCTCCCATACTCATTTAGAAATATTGTTCCTTATAAAATAAAATCTTTCATTTACTCTTACGTGAACTAACCCAAAAAATGAAGTTATGCATTAGCTAAATTGTTCCTTCCAAATAATACACAATTTTTTATTTCTTAGTGAATTAGAACAGGTACTAGAATTGGATTTAAATACCAATGCTATTGTGTCTAATTCAGGCTCAAAATCACTTCTCTTATATATCCCTATATACTTAATGCTATTCTTCTATATGTATCATACATTTGTAGTATGAATGGAGAAAGTACTTGGAAAAAATGAGTTAGTTTTTTCCCTAATGTAGAGAGATCCTATTACCACCTCTTCAAGGCCAAGTAAATGATTTTAAATTTCAGTAACAAACTATAAAACGAACTTAACAGTGATAAATGGTAAACATTTATGTTTCCTTATATGTATACTACGTACAAATTAAATTCAGTGCTTTTTTGTCATTCAAAAGCATATATAATTTTTAAAAATGCTTTTCTAGTATACTGAGTACTGAGAGCATTTGTAAGCATTAGTTATACAGTATATCTTCATGAAAGCTTGAATAGAGGTATGTTGACAATAATGTCAAGAGTGTATGAATAAGCATTTGTAGGTTATGGATTATGTCTTCAGCCCATCCCTATAGCTCCATGGTCTCTTTGCTATAGTCATTCAAAGCTCTGCTAACCAATTTGAAATGACTCAAAAAAGTATGCCAAAAGAACTGAATGATGTACAAACTAGACACTGCATAGATGAACCCAGTGACCCCACTAGGCCTTCAAACTCTGAGAGTCATTATCATTACAAATACTTTAAGTTCTTCCTAAGTGCTATCTTGAAGAGTCTATTATAGTCCATAAAGATTCTATTATTTATAGTCCATAATGCATATTATAAAAATTCTCAATACTGCTGACTAAGCATTTAAATTTATTATTGAAAGTACTTGTTTTGTTTGATCTAAGTTAGGAAAATTTTTAAGTTTCAAAGCAACTCTCCAAAGGTTTCATAAATCTCTCAGATTTCATGCAGTGCTTCTATAGTTACATCTGTGAGTATAATTGTGACCACATTTTCTTAAGCGAAATTGCTCACAGGAAATGGTAGAAGCAAACTTGTCCTTGCAAAAGAAGTTTAACATTTAAGTAGCTAGATTCACATTAGGGTGTTTGATCAAAACATACTGTCTGTGACCAATAAGTGGCATCTTTGCTGTTGAAATCACATTAGGTTACTTTATTGCCTTGTAACTCCTTATAATCTTATTGATTTCTTTCATTTAGCAAGTGTTTATGCAAAAGCCTCTATGCTAAGTTTCAGAAATAAACCATGAACAGGACATGATCCTGCCCTCAAAGACTTCATAGTTTAATGGGAAAAACAGATAAGGTAAACAAATGGTATTTAGACTATATAATATGCTCAAAATTCTCCAAGCTAAGCTTCAACAGTACACGAACCAAGAACTTCCAGATCTTCAAGCTGGATTTAGAAAAGGTAGAGGAAAGTGAAAGTCGCTTAGTCCTGTCCAACTCTTTGCGACCCCATGGTCTGTATAGTACATGGAATTCTCCAGGCCAGAATACTGGAGTGGGTAGCCTTTCTCTTCTCCAGGGGATCTTCCCAACCTAGGGATCGAACCCAGGTCTCCTGAATTGCAGGCGGATTCTTTACCAGGTGAGCCACAAGGGAAATCCAAGAACCCTAGCATGGGTAGCCTATCCCTTCCCCAGTGGATGTTCTCGACCCAGGAATTGAACTAGGATCTCTTGCATTGCAGGTGGATTCTTTACCAACTGACCTATAAGGGAAGCTCTTAAAGGCAGAGGAACCAGAGATCGAATTGCCAACAACCAAGCAAGAGAATTCCAGAAAAATATCTACTTCTGCTTTATTGACTACGCTAAAGCCTTTGACTGTGTGGATCACAACAAACTGTGGAACATTCCTAAAAAGATGGGAATGTCAGACCATCTGACCTGCCTCCTGAGAAATCTATATGTAGGTCAAGAAACAACAGTTAGAACCAGACATGGAACAACAGACTGGTTCCAAATTGGGAAAGGAGTATGTCAAGGCTGTATATTGTCACCCTGCTTATTTAACTTCTATGCAGAGTACATCATGCAAAATGCTGGGCTGGATGAAGCACAAGCTGGAATCAGGATTGCCAGGAGAAATATCAATAACCTCAGATACGTAGATGACATCACCCTAATGTCACAAAGCAAAGAGGAACTAAGGAATCTCTTGATGAAAGTGAAAGAGAAGAGTGAAAAAACTGGCTTAAAACTCAACATTCAAAAAACTAAAATCATGACATCTGGTCCCATGAATTCGTGGCAAATAGATGGGAAACAATGGAAACAGATTTTCTTTTCTTAGGCTCTAAAATTACTGCAGATGGTGATTGCAGCCATGAAATTAAAAGATGTTTGCTCCTTGGAAGAAAAGCTATGACCAACCTAGACAGCATATTGAAAAACACAGACATTACTTTGCCCACAAAGGTCTGCTAGTCAAAGCTATGGATTTTCCAGTAGTCATGTATGGGTGTGAGAGTTGGATCATAAAGAAGGCTGAGCATTGAAGAATTGATGCTTTTGAACTGTGGTGTTGGAGAAGACTTGAGAGTCCCTTGAACTGCGAGGAGATCAAACCAGTCTATCCTAAAGGAAATCACTCCTGAATATTCATTGGAAGGGCTGAAGCTGAAGCTGCAATACTTTGGCCACCTGATGGGAAGAACTGACTCATTGGAAAAGACCCTGATGTTGGGAAAGATTGAAGGGAGAAGAAGGGGACAACAGAGGATGAGATGGTTGGATGGCTTCACCGACTTGATGGACATGAGTTTGACCAAGTTCTGGGAGTTGGTGATGGACAGGAAGGCCGGGTGTCCATGGGGTTGCAAACAGTCAGACACAACTGAGAAACTGAACTGAATTGAGACTATAATATTCTTGTGTTAAATCCTAGAAGAGGAATAAGCTTAGGGATATTGTGGAGGAAAGAGAGGGGCACCTAAGCCACCATGGCATGTAAACAAATAGCATCTGCTAAGTGGAGAGAGAAAAGATGTAGGGAGACCACTTCAAGAATATCTTGGAGTGTTGTTGGTAATTTGATCTCTGGTTCCTCTGCCTTTTCTAAAACCAGCTTGAACATCTGGAAGTTCACAATTCACATATTGCTAAAGCCTGGTTTGAAGAATTTTGAGCATTACTTTACTAGCGTGTGAGATGAGTGCAATTGTCTGGTAGTTTGAGCATTCTTTGGCATTGCCTTTCTTTGGGATTGGAATGAAAACTGACCTTTTCCAGTCCTGTGGCCACTTCTGAGTTTTCCAAATTTGCTGGCATATTGATTGAGTGCAGCACTTTCACAGCATCATCTTTCTGGATTTGAAATAGCTCCACTGGAATTCCGTCACCTCCACTAGCTTTGTTCATAGTGATGCTTTCTAAGGCCCACTTGACTTCACATTCCAGGATGTCTGGTTCTAGGTGAGTGATCACACCACTATGATTATCCAGGTCATGAAGATCTTTTTTGTACAGTTCCTCTGTGTATTCTTGCCACCTCTTCTTAATATCTTCTGCTTCTGTTAGGTCCATACCATTTCTGTCCTTTATCAAGCCCATCTTTGCATGAAATGATCCCTTGGTATCTCTAATTTTCTTGAAGAGATCTCTAGTCTTTCCTATTTTGTTTTTCTCTATTTCTTTACATTGATCGCTGAGGAAGGCTTTCTTATCTCTCCTTGCTATTCTTTGGAACTCTGCATTCAGATGCTTATATCTTTCCTTTTCTCCATTGCTTTTCGCTTCTCTTCTTTTCACAGCTATTTGTAAGGCTGCCCCAGAGAGCCATTTTGCTTTTTTGCCTTTCTTTTCCATGGGGATGGTCTTGATCCCCATGGAAAAGAATATATAGTCTAAAGTATATAGATCATTGACTGTGAGGTATAAAATATGGAGAGATGATATTGGGCAAGTAAAATGGAGTCAAACCTTAATGGACCCTACATGGAGAACTGTGAAAGGACTTGAAATTTTATTGAAGGGTTATATTTAAAACTCAAACATTGATTATATTGGGCTGAAGGAAATGGATTTGCAGTAACTCACCAATGCCTTTCTGATCACCAAATTCAAATACCTTTCCTAAGTCCTCATCTTCTTTGACTTCATTGGTACATTTGACTGTTTTTATAACCCTCTCCATGAATTTCTTTTTTTTTCCTGAGTTGTATTACCCGTTACAGTGGCAAAAATATTGCACTAGACTCAGAAGTCAGAAGACCTAGATGCATGACTTAGGTTCTACTCCTTTATAACTAAGTGCTTTGGGGCAAGTTTTAAGCATAATTGCTCTGGGCTTCTGTTTTATATTCTTTAAATTTGTGATAATACTAATGTCAAATGGTTCTAATGCTTAAATCATGAATTTGAAAGGACCCTTTGTTTATGCTAAGGGATATATAGTCTGAAGAGACCTGACTTGAATCTCAAAGTGCTAAGTCTGTTGAGTTAGGAAAAGCATGTATTCAAGCACATTAAATGAGTCACTTCATTTTTAAATTAAAATTAAATTAAAAAACTAAAATTAAAAAACAACCACTGAGATAATCAGGTAACAGTTCTACGAATCTTTTATTAGATCTTCCCTTATGAACCTTTGCACTTTTTATCCTGTATTGTGATTATTTATGAACAAATCAAGTGTTCTGGAGTGGTATCAAAGTTATCTTTGTATCCCCTTGCAATCATTTCACTGCTGCTGCTAAGTTGCTTCAGTTGTGTCCGACTCTGTGTGACCCCATAGTCATTTCACTAAATAAGTGTTAAATATTTGTATATTGGGAGGAATGAAACAAGGAATTATTGTGCTAGTATTGTAAGAATTCGTTCTGTATACAGTTTCATATTCAAATCCTTGAATCTATTTGTTCTTTCATTTTCAGTTTTGCAGACATGTTTAAAATAGCATTTACTCTGTAAAACCTTTTATTACCCAAACTTTAGGATTTTTTAACAAAATATAGCATACCCCCTTTGGCAGCACATATATGAAACAAAATGTGGCATTTAACTTATGGTGAGAAAGAAAAGGACAGAGCCGTGATACTGACCTCATCTGCTTGGTCAAGGAAAAACAAGAGAAGTTGTGTTACCCAGTTTGTTGTAAGGGTTCAGCAGGAGAGGATGTTGTATCATGTAGAGATTATAATTGATCTCTAATCAAGGATAGCTATTGTCAGCACAAGATCCAAAATAAAATAGTTAAGTGGTACTTATGTGAATGGTCAAGACTACCTAAATGTGTCTTCCATCATCAGGTTGGTGCAGTGTCTGTCAACCATCTAGAGAGCTTTTTAAACATAAGAACGCCTTTTCCATTTGCAGCAACATGGATGAACCTAGAGATTATCATACTAAGCAAAGTAAGTCAGAAGAAGAAAGACAAATACCATATGATATCATTTATATTGGAATCTAAAATATGACACAAATTAGCATATCTTCAAAACAGAAACAGACTTACAGAGATAAAGAACAGACTTATGGTTGCCAGGTGGGAGGAAGGGTAGGAGATTAGCACATGGATGCATAAACAACAAAATCCTACTGTATAGCACAGGAAACTAATGTATTCAATATCCGGTGATAAACCATAATGGAAAAGAATATGAAAAAGAATATATATGTATATATAACTGAATCACTTTACTGTATACAGAAATTAACACTTTACTGTACAGCAGAAGTTAACATTATAAATTATACTTCAATAAAAATATTTTTTAAAAAAGAAATGAAAAATAACAACACCTGTTACTGATGATGTAGCTCATTTTGGATCATCCTTCCCACAAAATTCATTTTAATACTCTGGACAAAATTTAAAAACAACTACCTAGAGGAAGTGAAGAGTGAACAGAAGCAGGCTGAAGTTGGAGAGGAATAAACTCTTAGAATAAGAAAAGACAAGGAGGCTTTGAATGGGTTTCCACTTTTATCACTGGGCCTAGTCAGTTCTTCAAGGAAGAGGAAAACTGAATAGAAGTCTGCACTGCTGCTACTTGTGAGGAATCAGAGGACAGCATTTAGGATGATGACTCCAGATCAAGAAAGGTATAGAGTAAAACGTTCGTTGCTCAGTCATATTCGACTCTTTGTGACTCCACAGACCATAGCCCACCAGGCCTCTCCATCCATGGAATTCTGCAGGCAAGAATATTGGAGTGGGTTGCAGTTTCCTTCTCCAATTAAAGAATAAAGGTACCCACAGAAGTGGGGCTCTGAATTCTACATAAAAGCTGCCAAAATCTTCAGCTGACCTGTTATCAAAACATAAATGGGGAAAACTTCAGGCACTCAAGTTAAGGCTGAAATAACTCATCAGAGATTTTTAATTGCTATCTGCCCATGCAAGAGAAATAGTTTCAGAATTCAGACAAGTTGACTGCCTGCTTAAAAAAGAAATCAGTACAGCTGTACCTTGAAGATGTTCAGAGACCACTGAAATAAAGTGAATATCATAATAAAGCAAATCATGTGTATATTTTGGCTTCCCAGTGCATATAAAAATTATGTTTACACTATACTGTAATCTGTTGTGTTCAATAGCATTGTATCTTAAAAAAAAGTATATACCTTAATTAAAAAAGACTATTGCTGAAAGATGCTGTCTTCTGACAATACAGAATTGCCACAAAACTTTTCTTTTTTAAAACACACAATATCTAATGAGCCCAAAAAAGTGAAATGCAATAAAATGTTATGTCTATTATCTTTCACTGGTGGTAAAGAACCTGCCTGCCAGTGTAGGAGATGTAAGAGATGTGAGTTTGATCCCCTGGAGGAGAGTATGGCAACCCACTCTAGCATTCTTGCCTGGAGAATCCCATGGACAGAGGAGCCTGGTGGGCTGTAGTCCATCAGGTCACAAAAAGTCAATTGTGACTGAAACGACTTAGCATGCACACACAGAATCCAGAGTCTCATTTACAGTGTGTAAAATGTTATCTAAAATTATTAGACATGTGGACAAATGGGAAACTGTGATCCATACTCAAGAGAAAAGGAAATCTTTGAGAGCAACCAAATATAATTAGCAGATGAGGATTTTAAAGCAGCTACTTTCGCTCTGTTTACAAAAAATATACTCGTAATTAATAAGCACAGATAGTAGAAGCTGTAAAGAAAAGAACTAAATGGAAATTCTAGAACTGAAAAATATATAAATAAAAATTTTATTGGAAGAAATTATTGGTAGGTCAGAGATGACAAAGAGTCAGTGGGCTTGAAGATAGATCAATATAAATTTTACAACCTAAAATAAGGAATATATTAAGGAAAAAATTGTGTCTCACTGATTTGTGGGGCAATATTAAAAGATCTAACATACTTGTAATGAGATTACAAGTGTAATTACAAGAGGTGAGAGGAGAGGAAATGGGGCAGAAAAATAAAAGTTTCTCAATGATGACCAAAACTTGCCCAAACTTGATGAAAGACATAAATTTAAAGATTCAAGAGGCATGGTGAGCCCCAAAAGATAAATACACAGAAAACCTTACCTATAAATACTATAGTCAAACTACTAAAAACCAAAGATAAAGAGAAAATCCTGAAAGCATCCAGAGAAAAAAACATAACCCAATAGAGCAAACCATGAGTACAAATGACAGCATAGGTCTCAGAAACAATAGACATAATAGGACATTAGAATGATAGCTTTAAAATGCTTGGGGGACGAAACCATCAACCTAGAATTCTCTATGTAGTGAAACTGTCTTAACATATTAAAAATAAGGACAAACAAAACTAAAAATGTATCTTAAACAAACTCACATTATAAGAAATGCTAGAGAAAGTTTTTTGAGCTGAAAGGAAATGGTATCAGATAGGAACTTACAGTGTTCTTGCTGCAAAATCTGTTAAAGCCAAATTTTTGGCAGCTGGTAAAGGAGAAATGGTTATAAAGTCTAGCTCCAGTATCACAGTGTTTGTTTAGTCACTCAGTCGTGTCTGACTCTGCCACCCCATGGACTGCAGCACACAAGGCTTCCCTCTTCTTCACATCTCCTGGAGTTTGCTCAAACTCATGTCCATTGTGTCAGTGATGCCATCCGACCGCCTCATCCTCTGTTGTCCCCTTCTCCTCCTGCCAGTCTTTCCCAATATCAGAGTCTTTTCTAATGAATCAGCTCTTTGCATCAGATGGCCAAAGTATTTTCAGCATCAGTCCCAGTCCTTCCAATGAATATTCAGGATTGATTTCTTTTAGGATTGACTGGTTTAACAAGACAAAGAAGAGTTTATTTGGAGTTATAAGGCAGATAATTGGTAACTGCTACAATGATTGAGGAAATTTATTTTGATTCTAGTTTGCTGAGAATGTGTACCAAGAGTGGGTGTTGAATATTATTAGATGTCTTTTCCTCATCTTTTTGTTCAATATGACCATTTTTTCTGTTGTTACTGTTGTTGGTTAGATGCTAAATTGTGTCCAACTTTTTTGCAACCCTAGAGTAGCCCACCAGGCTCATCTGTCCAAGAGATTTTTCCAGACAAGAATATGGGAGTGGGTTGCCTTTTCCTTCTCAAAGGGATCTTCCTGATCCAGGGATCAAACCTACCTCTCCTGTGTTGGCCTTTACCCCTGAGGCACCAGGGAAACCCTTTTTTTTTTTTTCTGTAAGGCTGTTATAATAGCTGCTCTACAGTGCTCGTGTGTGAATTCCAATATCTGAGTCGTCTTGTTCAGTTCAGTTTAGTCACTCAGTTGTGTCCAACTCTTTGCGACCCCATGGACTGCAGCACACTAGGCTTTCTTGTCCATCATCAAATCTCGGAACTTGCTCAAACTCATGTCCATTGAGTTGATGATGCCATCCAACCATCTCATCCTCTGTCGTCCCCTTCTCCTCCTTCCTTCAATCATTCCCAGCATCAGGGTCATTTCCAATGAGTTAGTTCTTTGCATCAGGTGGCCAAAGAGTCATCTTGAGGTCTGTATTAATTGTTTTTTTCTATTTGTCCCAATTTTTTTTGTTTCTTTGCATGTGTAGTAATTTTTTATCATGTCCTCACAATTTTAGGTGGTATGTTGTAGGGACTCCTCATTCTGTTGTCTTCCTCTAGAGAGTGTTGATTTTTTTTTATCAGGTAGTTAAAACTGGTTAATCACACTGAACTTAAATGTTTTACTTTTTTCCCATAGTCTTTTGTTGAATCTTTCAGACCTGATCCATAGCCCTGGTACATAATCTATGCTTTTAAGGCATGGCTCTTCAGAGATTTCAGTGGAAACCCTGAGAGGTAACTAGATGAGACTCAAAACTACAAATCCTGTCTCCTTTGTGCTGGGTGGTAGCTGAAATCTCTGATCAACTTTTTCAACCGTCAGTTTATTAGTTTCTGCAGACTTCTTGGAGTTTCTCCATGCATTTGCAGTTCAGGGGTCAGCCAGATGAATCTGTATGCATATCTGAGGTCTCCCCACTTTGGCTCTTTTTTCCATTCCTGTTATTCCATCATTCTAATCCCATCCGTCATAATTTAATGTCTAAAGAACTAAAGTAGCCTGTCAGCATTCTGGATTCAATTCTTCCTTCTCAAACCATTCTCCATGCTGCAGCCAGTTTTGTTCATTCATTAACTCATTTGTCAAATAGTCGATGAGCACACACTCGAAAGATAATACAGTCAAGCAGTCAAGCTATTGCAGCTAGTAGGTTGGCTTGCCACATAGACTCAGCAGATGAAGAGACCATAAGATCACATTTATTCAGAGAGTTTATTATTTATGATACAGCAGGCAACATTGATCCTTCTTGCCCCTAAGTACTCCGGTGATGCAGAAGCAAGTCCAGGTAGATGCTGCACAGGCGGTAGGACTGTGTCACATGTGAGAAAACTTGAGCTTAGAAATCTTACATTAGGAATGTGAGCACGCCTGCCCAACCTTTTCCCTCAAACTAGACATTATCTTTGTTGTCCTTGGGCAGCAAGCAGATTCATCCTCCTGCCTGAAGGGAGATACTATCTCTAGATTCCAAAGCCACTTACTGTGCAGACATCCTTGAAAAGACAGTCTAAGTAACCAGACAGGTAGAAAGACTGAAGAGTCCAGAAGCAAACCAAACTTACCTGAGGCTGAACTTTCAGAGTGATTTCAGAAATAACAGAAATGTGTCCATCTGTTCCCTTAAGTGCTGCTTCCTTCTTTTCATCTGCAGAGGAAAAACGGAATCTCAGTGAGGTGATAGGTTTAAATTTCCACAATATATTTATCCCACCACAAAATATAAGGCTGTAAATTTTAATTACTTTGAATTAATTAATTACCTAAGAATATAAGTCTAAGACTTATATTCTTTTACACTAAATTGGAAAGGTGTCTGCAAAGGCAGAATTTGTTTATAATCAGCAATTGATTAATCCTTTGAACAGCTATACAAAGGAATTGGGTTAGATTTTATTGAAGAAGAAAGAATATATGTTGTGATTCTACTACCTGCAACAGCCCTGTACCCAAGATGAGGAGAATGGGCATATACTTGAAGAGGGTATTTTTCTTATAAGACGGTGTCAGTATCCTGATTGTACCTTCTAAAGGGTTTCTCAGATGGTAACAACTATCAAGGGAAGCTTTTATGGCCCGTTCCAGTTTCCAGTGTTCTTCCTGCTAGGTATTGAGAGGCAGTTATTAGAGCAGTCTGCCCCACTCCCCACCCCTGCCACTTCCTGATGTAGGTGCAGACTTGCATTGAACTTAACACTGTCGTCACAATGGTAGCTTTACACTGTTAGAAGAATCATTCCTTGAAGCCTAGTTAGAGTCCTTCTGATTATTTAGTATATAAATCACTGTATGAAAAATTCTTCCTTTCTAAAATAACTAAAATAGCTGTTTCCTATACTGGATAAACGTAATATATGGAGGACCTGAAATTTCAAGTGGGCCTAGTGAAATGGTCAAACTTAGACAAAGATCAGAAATGAAGGGTAGAATTTCACATAGAAGGAATTGAGTGAGCCAAGACTGAACAGCAGAAATGGCCTTTAGCATTTTTTTAAAAAAGGAACACTGCTGATTATACAGAGTGAAGTAAGCCAGAAAGAAAAGCAACAATACAGTATACTAACACATATATATGGAATTTAGAAACATGGTAATGATAACCCTGTATGCGAGACAGCAGAAGAGACACAGATATATAGAGTGGACTTTTGGACTTTGAGGGAAAGGGAGAGGGTGAGATGGTTTGGGAGAATGGCACTGAAACATGTATACTATCATGTTAGAAACAAATCGCCAGTCTATGTTCAATACAGGATACAGGTTGCTTGGGACTGGTGCATGGGGATGATCCAGAGAGTTGATGTGGGGTGGCAGGTGGTGGGGGGGTGGTTCAAGATTGGGAACTCATGTACACCTGAGACTATTAATAAAATTCTTTAAAAAAAAAAAAAAAAAGAAACACTAAGGAAGTTAATTATAGAAGAGAATGAGAGATGAATTCGTTTCCTGTAAGTTTCTTTCTTATTTAATCCTAATTCTTTTTGTATTTCACTTCCTTCCTTTCTGGTTTACCCATCCTTTTCTTCCCTATTTTACTTGTCTATAGCATAAACCTTTCAGTTTCATACAGTAGCATCTATAGGCATTGCTTACTTATTTTGAGTGGCCTCCAGAATTAAAGTTGCCACATGTCCAAAGCTTGTCCTTTCCATTGAATATTCTATTCTTAGGTCAGCAGAGTCATTCTTGAACTTGGCTGTATTACTGAGCAGACTCATTCATAATTTTAGACTCCTTGGACTAACTAGATTTATTGTGGGCTACCAGAAATCCCTTTCAGATGTGCATGACTGCACTTGGAAGCTCTGAGCTTTACAGCCCTCTTTACTTCCATCTCTTCTGATCAGAGCAATATCTCTTATCCACTGGCAGAAGAGAGTTAAGGATGTGATTGGGAGTTTGAGCATGAAAGTAATGTGATGGGCTTGGAGAGTGTGAATGCAAGGTGTGTTGGAGGTAATAAGATAGGTACTTCACCACAGCTATAGACAGATTCTGTCTCCTAAGGTATTAATACAAAACATAAAGCCCAGTATATACTTAATGTTTAGCATCTACTACATTTGCTGAGGCATTGTGAAGAACATATTGGTTACTATGATAAATTAGGGTGAAAGGAGATTTGATTGGAAACAATCTCTGCTTCAAGTGTTTTGTGGTTTGGGTGATTTTTATTTCTTGCTGCATTTGCTGGCATTTATTCCCAATGTTTTACATTACCCAGTAGCTTGATTTTTATTATTGACAATTATAGTCTCAAGTGACTTTCTCCTTGACTTTGTGAGAGTTTTTTTCCTCCCCAAGCATATTTCCTAGGTTTATTCTATCCAAGAAAAATGAGGGTAGTTAATAACCTGCTCTATGTTTCTTATTAAAAAAAAAACAATAAAAATTATAAAAGCTTAAAAAGGACCTTGAAAATCATTATGTACAGCATTTCCCAAAGTTTCTTCCTTAGGACAGGTAGTCTCATGCAGTGTTGTGTGAAAAATGGATCCCATCATCAGAGAAGTTTGGGAAATACTGAATGTTCTTTCTTGGAAATTTGGAATACACACTAGCAACTTAAAGGCTCTGAAAAATGATACAGTAAAGAAACCTGTGTAATTTTTTTTTGAATCCAGGATTTTTCAAAATCATTTGATCTCAACACTTTTTAAGGCATAAACTGATAGCATCTTAACTGAAAGTGAAAGTCGCTCAGTCGGTTACTGACTCTTTGTGACCCCATGGACCATACAGTTCATGGAATTTTGTAGGCCAGAATACTGGAATGGGTAGCCTTTCCCTTCTCCAGGGGATCTTCCCAACCCAGGGATCAAACTCATGTCTCCTGCATCGCAGGCGGATTCTTTACCAACTGAGCTATCAGGGAAGCAGCTTAAGGAATTGGTCAAAGACTTGGTAAATACTAGTTTATTTGAATATCTTTATTTCACAGCTGAAGAAACGTGGTCCCTGAAAATTGTCTTACTCATCACATCTAAAAACAATGCCTTAGATCTACAAATAAATGATAGATAATGATATGTTCTTATTTAGGAAACTAATTGTAGCCATGATCAAAACCCAGACTAGTTGGAGCCATGATCAAACCCAGATATTCTAACTTGTATCTCATACCATTTAATACTGATAGTGCATTGAAACTTATGTGTGCTACTGTTTAAGCTGAAGATAAATTTTAAAAATGTTATTATTGCTGTAAAATGTTTCATGCTAGCTTAAAAGGCAAACTAGAAAGTGAATATTTTGGTGATGTTTTCAATAGTTTTAGACTGTTGCTGTCTGTCTCTAGTCTATAACAATATCAAGTGTTGGTCCCTTGAAATTGGTTAGAGTGCTCTGGGTTTTGAAAAAACAGTTCAAGTCTGTTTAAAGCCATCTGAAAGGGGAATTTTCTGAAGCTTTTTCTATTCCCATAATTCTCACAAAATTCTCCAATTCTTTCTAGTATAGAAAGTAATGGGTCTTCCCTTAAAGAAGTGCTAATCCCAGAGTGATCATGTAAGACAGATTTTCCCACCTCTGATCAGGTTTTTTTTTTTTTTTTTTTTTTTTTTTTTTTTTTTTTTTTCTCTGTTTGTTTTTTTTTTTTTTTATTTTTTTTTTNCCAATTCTTTCTAGTATAGAAAGTAATGGGTCTTCCCTTAAAAAAGTGCTAATCCCAGAGTGATCATGTAAGACAGATTTTCCCACCTCTGATCAGGGTTTTTTTTTTTTTTTTTTTTTTTTAATATGATGTGTTATCCTCAAGGTGTTTCTTTTTTCATGAAAATAGTGTACTATATATATATAAGAAACACTCTTGGAATTTTTATTTTTCAGGACTCTATTTTGGTATGACATTTTTTGATCATTACCATACTTTGCTAAGTCAGATTTCACTATTATCAAAGAATATATCTTAGAATTAAAATCTCAAATTGCGCTTGACCTTCTTGATTTGCAGTCTGTTTAAATTAGATAGTATCTCCCGTCGTCTTAAAACAGGTGACCTGTTAGAACGCTACCATTTGTGGAGAAAGCAACTATAACAATAGGAAAAAGATGTGAGGTGAAGAAAAAGCCTGTATCATTTGTTTTAGCATCAAAAAAAAAAAATCTATGAATAGTTTTCAATGCTGGAGATAAACAGGTATCGTAAATGGTGTATGGGGGTTCGCATTAGTGTATCAGAAGTTTTTATGGGCACTCTTGCTGATTACTTGATGCAACCCTGTATATATTGTGCTGTGTTTTCTCAACTGCCTTTGTAAACACTGTGGCCTTAATAGATCATTTTGAAAGAAGCTACCATCCCACTGCATCTGTTGGTAGCCTTCTTTCAGGTTTCTGACATATCCTTAATCTGATGCTCAGCCTTGTCATTTGGATCAATAGTAAACCAGATAAGATGTCTTCTACTTGCAAGACTATGGCTATAAAAGGTATCTGAAAAATAAATTCACTTTTTATGTCCATGCCACAAACCTTGGGGGTACTAATTTGTCATTTGTCTCTCCATCTATCTGTAAACAGTCAGTTAAATTGGTTATTGATGAGAATAAGGTGAATTATACTTGAAACAAGAGTAATATAGAAATAAACTTCATAGTAAATTTCTTAGATTCCTTCAAAAGGTGACATCTTTTTAAGAGATGGCATGTCTTAACTTTAATCTCTATTTTAGAATGAGCAATTTGTTTTCTATATTGTTTTCTATTCTATATTATCAATAATAATAATTATAATAATGCTATACTTTATAAAGCACTTTTATATACATGATCTTATCTTCATAACCTCATAATGTATTACCAATTTTATAATTTTTAATGCATTTGTCATTCAGAAATTTTTATCTAGTACCTATTAATACTATATGTATATAATATATATATATTATATGGCACCATGCTAGGCACTGCACATTCTGTATACAAAAAATGTTGGTGATAATAGAAATTAAAATTGTGACATTTTAGTATTAGAAGGATTCCCCCAAATCATCTCCAAACTTATTGTTTTACAGGAAGCTAACTTGCAACTGGTTTGTGAATCATAGTCAACCAGCCATCTAGTAGCATTGGTTTTTTTTCTGTTATATAAACTGATAATCTTTCTAAAGTCAACCCATAGTTTAAATTTTTGAATCCGTGTTTCTTCATCTATGAACTGACAGTGATTCTGGCCTTCATAAAAGAGATATTATGAATAGTAATAAAGGTATGATTATGGAACATTTCAAAATTTAAATGCCCATCTGAGGATAAGAAACGGGTCCTATAGGGAAGAGACAGGGAGCAAGTGAATCAAAATGGAAGCCATGGTTCCCTCATGTTTGTCAAGTGCAGGCTGCTCATTGTTTTCTTTATATTTTTCTTCATTTTTGAAGTTTCTTTAATGAATATCTTACTACTTTTATAATAAAATTAAGTTTTTTTCCCTCTAACTTTATACTTTGGAATAATTTCAGATTTACACAAAAGTTGCAAGAATACTGCAAAGAATTCTCATGTACCCTTCACCCAAATTCCCCAGATGTGCACATCTAACCACATGTGCTTTATCCTTTGCATACATGAGTGTATGAGTGTGAGACATCGTCTTCTCAACGATCTGGAGTAGGATGTAGACATGATCCTCCTTAGCTCTCACATCTTTAGTGCATATTTCCTATTAACAAGGACATCCTCTTAAATAACCACAGTTCAATTATTAAAACCAAGCAACTAACATAAATACTATTATCAGATTCTTATTTAGATTTTTCCAGTGATCCAAATAATACCATCTATCTAAGAGAAAATCCAGGATTAGGCATTTCATTTGATTATTATATTTTTTAAATTTTCATTAATCTGAAACAGTTCCTTATTCTTCTGTGTGTGTTTGTGAGTGTGTAAGTGTGACCACATATGACATTACATTATAAAGTGTACAGACCAATTATATTGTTTTTCATTTTGAATTTGTCTGATGTTTCCTCATAATCTAGATTATACATTTTTGGTAAAAATGTCGCAGGAATGATGTGTGGTTTTCTTCTTAGTGCACCGTAGCAGAAACGCACGATGGTATTTGTCCCATTACTGGTGATGACTTTGATCATTTGGATAAAGTAACTTCTGCCAGGTTGCTCCAGGGTAGCCTTACTTGCTTTCTTTTTGTGATTAATATGTATTATGTGGAGTGCTCATTTAAAACTATGTAAATATGTTATTACTCCTCAAACTTTCACCCACAAGTATTAGCCTCCTCTGGCCACTCCACCTGAGTCAGTTATTATGATAGCTGCCAATAATAGAAGTTTTTTCTTCATAGGTAAGAAGTAGATTTATTTAGAGAGAACCGCACTCTGCAGACAGAGAGTAGGCCCTAAAATGTTATTTTCAATCAGTCACTGCTTATTCCAGATATGAAATTAGATGTACAGTCTGATAGAAACTATAAAAATGACCTCTCATGTTAAACAAAAAAGCTAATAATAAGTGGAAGAGATTGTACTAAGAGGCTAAAAAAAGCTTATATTAGACTTAGGGTAATGGAATCATAGGAGATCTTTTTTCTTATTTTCCAAATTTTTAATAATTTTCCAAAGTTTTCAATACATATGAAATATATAATTCATAATTTTTAAATTGCTTTCTAAAATGTGTATTTGTTTATATCTAATTGGTCCACAAAGAGCTTGAGGGCAGTGCTAAATGTTGATTTAAGAATTGTGATGTGCTTGAATTTAGAAGGACTATTAAACTAGAATTAAAACATAGCTGTGGCAAAAAGGACACTTATCCTGGGATAAATTATCAAATGGAACAATGAAAATAATCTTTGATCTGCTGATGTTTCTTCCCCATTCTAACTGCTAAACTGCAGCTTTTTTTTTTTTTTTTTTCAACAACTCAGTTGCCTCTTTTTTTGTTTCAAAAGAAAAAATCCCAAAACAGAACAGAGTTCAGGGGTTGGTCTGTAGATGGAAGTGGTGTGTGTATGATATTTTGAAGATGGCTTAGATTTAAGACTAGAAGGTACGTGTTTGAATTCAGGTATCACCATTCATTGGGGGACCTTGGCTACTATTTTGAAGATGGGTCATAGTTATGAAGTCAGATAACTACTTAGTGCTCAGCATTTAATGAAGCCCTTTAATGAGTAGCCTGAATGAGGTTCATTAAGGATTTCTGAGTGTAATTGAATTTATTTACATATTTATCTGTCATTTGTCTTTCCCACTATCTAAGAAATCCATCCATAGTGTGGAACTGAAGTAGAGAAGGCAACAAATGGATTTAATCAGTTGTTTGAAACAGTTTCCCCAAAGGAACATATCTTAGCCAAATAAATGAAATGATTTTTTTTTTTTAACTGCATGTTAGGATCAATAGAAGGTACGTTATTGAAAAACTAAAGATGGAGCCTACTGCAAGACTTGGGGTGCTTCAAAGGAACCAAATGTTAAGCAACATTTGTTTGGATTTAGCTTCTGAATTTAGTACTAAAACATGATTTTTTTAAAATACAAATTTATTTTAATTGGAGGCTAATTGCTTTACAATATTGTAGTGGTTTTGCCATACATTGACATGAATCTTCCACGGGTGTACACATGTTCCCCATCCTGAACCCCCCTCCCACCTCTCTTCCCATCCCATCCCTCTGGGTCATCCCAGTGCATCAGCCCTGAGCACCCTGTCTCATGCATCAAACCTGGACTGGCAATTTGTTTCACATATGATAATATACATAAAACATGATTTTTAAAAAGTAGCTGCTTTCAGTGCAACTCAGGAGACTGCTCAGGGTCAGTGAAGAGAACAGACCAGGCAGATTATAATGTTCATCAAACAATGAGAACACTAGGAGTAAATTTTTGTCTCCTTTGAAGGTTGTCATCCAACCTTCCTGCTGTATTTTTGTATTTTTTATGCACTTGCCACTCCTTGCTTGTACTACATTGTAATATATAATGACCGTGCATATGTATTTTAAGTATTTTTAAAGCTTCCAAAACCCTTAGCAGAGTGTCTGATTCAGAGTAATTACATAGTAAGGAACTGTTGAGTATTGAATGAATTGTTGAATTAGCAAGTCTCACTCTTGATACCATTTTCAAATTACCTGTAGAGCGTTTAGGAAATACTAATCCCAAAGTCTCAATTTCTAACTTCATTGACCTAGAATGAGACAGGCATCCTTTTTTGGTGGTTGTGAGTGCTTTTTTAAGTTCTTCATGGTTGAGAACTCTGATAATTAGGTTATTTGTTTAAACAATGATTCTCAAAGTGTGAACTCCTAGACCTAGCAGCACTGGTATCTCCCATAAACTTGTTAGAAATGTAAATTCTTACACCCCACACCAGAGCTAGGATTTGAAAAACTCTGAGGGAAGTCCCCAAGCAGGCTGTTTTCTAGCCCTTCAGAGATCCTGATGCATGCTAGAGTTTGAGAACTACTGATTTAAGATGAAATCAGTGTTTTCCTATAAATAAAATGTCAACTATGAGAAACAAAATACATTTTATAATCAGCCCAAAAGGTTGTGCCAACTTTAAGCACCACTCTAAATAAATGAGGGTAGCTCACAAGCACGAGGGAATTGTACTTGTGGAAATAAGCATCACAGCATTTTACAATTTTTTAATTTTTTTTTTTTTTGTATGAAATGCTGTCTGCTGAAGGGACTAACTTTCATACTAATCTTAAAAAATTGCCCCTATCAGGCAGAAAAATCACATGAAAAATCCAGCATTGTGTAAGGAAGCCTCAGAGTCAAGGATACCTTTCTATAGTTTCTTTTCTTAGAGAAAAGTCTGCTGACTTTTTTCTTGACAGTAACGTTTTCTTTCTCTGTTGTGCTGTTTTGACTGTGTGCAACTTGATAGTTCTGTCTGTTCCTGTGGAAACCAAGTTAGTGGGTGGAGCCAAGGCTTGGAGGAGGCGCTGAAGAGAAGTATTAGTAGGGGTCAGCCACAGAGCAACTAAAGACGTTGCCTTTCCTTCAGTCAGATCCTTCTCGAGAGCCAGGATCTGTTTTAAACCAGAGAGATGTTCTTGGCTGATGCATTGTCTAGCTGCCCTGCCAGATGGATGAACATCTTAGACTTGAAAAGCAACAAATAGAGCTCCCATTCTGCCTTTGAAGTGCCATTCTTAGCCTTTGCTTAGAGAATTGTCAAATAGCTTTTTTTAAAAAAAATTAAGATTTGCTTAAGTTGACATGTTAGTGATGTGGTTACCATCATAGATGTTGAGTAATTAGAGCTTTTACCTGTAAAACACAGTATTTAGGCTTGAAATCAGAAATTTAAGGAAAGAAGGAGAATGTCTCTGACTGGAAAAAGCAACACAGATTTCATTTCATTGCTATAGCTCAGTAATCCATGTCATCATTTCTCTAGCTCAGTCATTCAAAAATTTGGTTCTTAAAACTGTTTCTTGTAAGGATTCACATTAAATTTTTTTTAAAGAAAAAGCATGAAACTAAAGTACAGTGAGACACCTAATTGGAGCCCAAAAATTATCCAAGCAGGCAATAATAATAATAAGGAAAGGCCCATCTTTTTTCCAGTTCACTTATACTCTGTATTTGATATGGTAGCAGTATCTCGTGGTCTAGGAAAAAGAACAGTATGGATCACATTATACTAAGCTAAGCTATTTATGTGGTTATTTAAATTATGTTTATATTTCAGTTAGGATGTATAGATTCATTTTTCCGGTTTTATATGCTTTCATTTATGCCAGAAATTATGTCTTTTGATAAAACAGTTGACATAGCTGTTAATATAGATGATTTATAACCTTGTATCTTGAATCCTAGCCATCTCTTCCAATCTTCAGATCCATACAGATGCTCTTCTTTTTCTACTTTTCTTTTTTGATAGACATCTCTGTATAGATTTCCCTCAGGCACCCTAAACTCCACATGTTAAGAAAACAGAACTCAAAATCTTCATCCTGAATCCTATTGTTCCTTCTGTCTTTTCAGTTATTGACACCACTCTCCATTGGACCCATTCAGGAGTCCTCTTATATTTCACAGCCCATCCTCTAATTTCCGCTTAGCTGCCAACATTTCTATTCTGGATCGCTGCTGTAACCCCCTAACCAGTTGCATTGCCAAAGATTTGTTTGCCTCAAATCAGTGCTTCAGACTACCTCCGGGACATTTTCTAAAAACATAAATTTACTCACATCATTTCCTTAAACTCTTCATTGGTGCCCCATTACCTATATGATAAGTTTTAGACTCTTCATCATGCTGTATTAGACTCTCCATTTTCTAGCCCCTACTCACCTCTCTAATCACATTTCGCTTCTTCTTATACTTCATTCATGTTGCAATAATAATAACTGTTTTCAAAGTCTAAGGTTTTATTTTACCCTGTATACAAGCTAAGAAGTTAGTCTGTTACTCCTTCATGGATGTTGACAATAGACACAAGCCTCCAGGTCAGGGACAAAGAAACTTAATATTCACGTGTAGAAAAAAAGTACCAGCACCCGTCTGTTTGCACTGATTTCCCTTTCCCCAAAGAACCATAAGGGAGTTACCAAAGGCCCACATAGGTGCTGTATACGCAGTAGGTTTCCATCACAGCACAGAGGAACACTGAACTTCAGGAATCACACTTTTGTAATGAGCAGTTAGTAAACCTAGCGGAAGAGATGTCCTGTCCTTCAAATTGATCGCAGCAGACACAGCCCAGAGAAGCTGCCTAGGCCGAGAACGGTCAAGCCTCTGCATTTTGGGCATAAGAGCAGGCACAGCTAATTAGGACCCATGGTAAATTGCTTCTCCCAACAACCCACCACTTGGCCCTCCATGTTCTTCACATGAGCATGCTATTCCATCAGCTACTCTGATTAATCTGACCAACAGAGACTAGGAACAAGTCTAATTAATATGTCTCGTATAGCAAGCATTTAAGTGATAGAATTCTAAGCTGCAGAATGAGAACAACCTGCTGTATTGACTTCAGTGTCCTGGATTAAGTCCACTGTGACTAAGTACCAGGGGAGACAGCAGGTCTTACTTTACACAGCCAAAATATACTCTAAGGCTTTTCTGTTATCTATTATGATACGTGCAAGAGAGTTTGACCTGCTGATCTCAGTGTTATTGCCAGTAATTATAGGAGGCACTAGATGGGCTGAAAAACAACCCCTAAGCCCAGTGAAGTATTTCCCTCTCTCCTCCAGATATAAACATAAAACCTGAAGAGGCACAAGTCACTTTAGTTCTGGGTTTATTGTTAAACATGGATCACCATTGGCTTTCCAGGTGGTGCAGTGGTAAAGAACCCGCCTGCCAATGCAGGAGATGCAGGTTCAATCCCTGGGCTGGGAAGATCCCCTAGAGTAGGAAATGGCAATCCACTACAGTATTCTTGCTTGGAGAATCCCATGGACAGAGGAGCCTGGCGAGCTACAGTCCATAGGGTCACAAAGAGTTGGACATGACTTAGTGACTAAGCATGTACACACACATGCCACCCAGAGGGTATATCCACGAGGCCAGCCTGGGATTACCCCTAGGGTATGAATCCTACATTTTCAAAATAGCTGTGTATAACCTCGCACTCCTTTTGTCCTGATTATTTTCTAGGAGGCTACCATGAGGAGATGAACTCTTTCTGAGGGTGGCCATGTACAGTAACCAAATTACCTCTCTCTTAGGTGTGTGGATCAGGAAGAGGTAATAGAAGTAGAGTTAGAAATCTTTTTGAATTTGTTTTTGAGGAAGCCATGCCTGCTCCTGATTATTTCAGATTCCTGGAAACATTATGGGGCATAGAATGTCCATCAAATATCTCAACTATTGGCCCAATTTTAGATGGTCTTTGTGACAAGACACATCATAGTCAGATGTATAGAAACCCAAAACATGAAAAACACTTTAGTTTCACGGACCTCAATGCTGTGGCTAGTGTAGGCTAATCAGACTGGAACAGTGACATTGTAACCTGAAACATGTCAGCAATCGTGAGGCATAAGGTGTCCCTGAAAGGGGTTGGTCAAAATCCATACCAAGAATGGGCAGGGGCAATGCCCTGTTAAAGTGGCCTTGTTTATTTTAAGAGAAATCGGCCAACTTAGAAGAACAAGCAAGTCTGGTGTGCAGTGGTAGCTTCTACATCAAACATGTACCTTTTACTCTGGGTCCAATCTGTGATGATAGATTCATTACCATGTTTAGTGCAATGATGAATCCAGGAGGCAAATGGCCAATGACCTTGGCAATACAGGCTTATTCAGCAGCCTGATGCCAGCTGGTCTCATAAGAGAATAGGCCCTTACAGTGGGCATCTATGTAGATGACCTAGACTGTTCAATTGGCAGCTAGAGTTTATCTCCATAGTTTGTAGCCCCATAGAGGGATGTCTTTAAACTATCATCTATAGTCTTCCAGGTGCCAGATCAGATGACTTGAACATTGACAACATTCCATGAGTTAAAAAAATCTTGTCCCATCCCTAAGAGTAGTGTCTAAGTTAAGGACAATGGCTTTCACTTCAGCCCACTAGGCTGACCTGTCGTTAGCATAGTTGGTCTTCCAGAGTTGCCATTGAGATTGGACTGCTTCCCAGTTATGGTTGGACTGCCTCCCAGTGGATGCCATCAAGTTTTAACCTAGCCAGATCATCAGTAAATCAGGTCAAGGCATTCAGGGGAACCTCTGTGTATTTAGGGCACCATTAAACAAGCAGCTTTGCTTTAAACAGTGGCCACCTCTACACCCAGTGCTTTGTCCTCACTACCAGACAAAGCAGACCATAGCAGGGATTGGGTACATGGCGCAGTTGGCTCTGCATTATTAGACAAGGCATTGCATTCATTTTCATTTTTGAGCTGTTGCTCACTCAAGTCTCAACCAAGGGAATGTTTACTGTTTTCATTCCACCCAAAGTTCTATATCAAATAGCAGGGTCTCATTGCTTTCACCGTTTACTTCCACTTTGGAAAGTCCTTGGCTCAGCAACCACAACCACCCTGCTTTTCAGCTTGCTGCCCCATTGTCATGCTGTCATCTCTTTCTCTGATTGCCCAGAGGAAGGTGAGCTAAAACCAAGGCATCATTTGGGCAGGTTCTTTTAATCCTACTCCTCATCACTGAGTCAACAGACAGGTCACTGGGGTCCTTTACCTCCCCAGCCCTGGCCCACCATGTGGGTGTATGAAGATTCCACATGGAATCTTCTCATCCCTGAACCTGACCTGCAGGGCCCTTGTCCTTACTCATCAAGAAGACTATGTCTCTGTCAGCATCCCCTTCATTTCCTGTAATGTCAGGTGTTGGATTTAATTTATCCTACTTCCCTGCTTTTTTCTTTGTATGTACCAACTTACTACAAGGTAATGAATTAGCTGAGTACTGGCAGAAGATATATGTACCATCAGAGATAAAAGAGCTTACTATTGATGGCACAGCAGAAAGCATAATCACTTCCATCTTTGCATCAATTCCTTTACACCAAGAACCAGGAGGGGTTGCCAAGGCCCCAGATGGATACTGGGTACACAGTGGGTTCACGTGGCATCTGAGGGATGCTGAACTGGGGCGTATCTCCAACTTTACTACTTACTTTAGTAAACACTAAGCAAGACTCCTCTTGATCTAATGTTCAAGGAGACATGAATGTCCCACAAGTTTGCTCGGTACAAAACCAACTCCAAGAAATGGCCCAGGTAGAGGAGTCAAGGCTTTGCATTCTTGGCACACTTAATAAAAACATGCAGGGACACTCTAGCCCCATGGCAGTGTGCCTCTCCCCACACTACTGTGGTATTTCTAAGACTGGTTTGTATCTGTAGCCATTACAGGAAAGCTTGATATAAAGAGGTTATTGATATTTGTGACCTATATACTTCCTGCTGCTGCTGCTGCTAAGTTGCTTTAGTCATGTCTGACTCTGTGCAACCCCGTAGACCTCAGCCCACCAGGTTCCTCTGTCCCTGGGATTCTCCAGGTAAGAATACTGGAGTGGGTTGCCATTTCCTTCTGCATATACTTCCTAGGGATAGTGATTTTTATTAAAAATTAATATTGTAAATGCCTTGAGAGTTTATAAATATGTAATTATATAGATATCATTAGAATTAATAATAACAAATCATGTTTATATTACTTTCATTTAAGTTTTAAATAATGTATCTTTTGGGGGTACAGAATGATTAGGATTTAGATAAAATATGGCAGAATGCCTACCTTACATTTATTTGTGCTATTTTATATATATATATATATTTAGTTATAATATTTCCAGGACAAAATTGTACACAAACCTGTAAATGAAAACAAAATATAATGAACATTTGGTGGACACTTGTTTTCTCCCTTAACTACCATGAGAGTAAATATGAATGCTGAGGACATAGAACAAGAATGCATCAGGAAACATATAGGTTTGGAGAAAATATCTGGTCTCTTCAGTGTCCCAGTGGGGGAAAGGGCTGCTATATGCAGTCCTGTATTCACACTAAAGCAAAAAAAAATTGCTTAGAATTTGGGGGTATTCTTTGTCTTGACATGAGGCTATTACTTTAGAGGAAGCTGTTCTAGAGAAATGGCAGGAGCAGGACAAAGATCAAGTCTCAGGAACAGGAAGCTACCCACCTGCTCAGTGTCAGTAACTGTGATACCCCTAATATCACTAGACGTGGGGCTGCAAAACATCATCATAAATAAAAATTCTTAAATGGAACAGGAGCTGGGTGTTAGCAGCTATAAAGGTGAGCAGAGAGAAAAAAAAAAAGGAAAACAAAGCAAATAAAAAATAACAGCAAACAATCTTCACTTCAAAATGAACCTGCAAATAAAATAATGAAGAAATCTAATGCTGAGACAGTTAACAGTATCATCATTTCAGATAATGAATTTATTCCTAGCAGAAGTGTATAAACAAAGCAAAAAGAACAGCCACACAAAGAGAGAAGATATTTGCTGAATAAGTCAAGAATTAGTATCCAGGAAACTCCTACAGATCAGTAAGGAAAAAGCAAATAGCTCAGCTGTGAAATGAGTAAACAACACAAAAAGGCTGTTCAAGAAGAAGAAACAAATAGCCAACAAAGACATTCCACCTCAGGAAGGGAAGTGAAAATTAAATCCGTGATAAGACACAGTTGTGTACTCATTGGCAAAAGTTAGCAAGTCTGACAAAACCAAGTGTGGAGAACATGTGGGGAAACAAAAATTCTCAAACATAACTGGTGTGAATGTAAATTGGAGTACCTACTTGAGAGAACAGCTTCAGCCCAGCAGTTTCAGAAATTCTAGTACATGTACCAAGAGATATATATGAGAAAATTCATTCTAATATTGTTTGTAATAGTGAAAAATAAGAAACAAGCTAAATATTCCCTTAGAGATAAATAAATATACTATTTTCATATGACAGAATGCTTTCTCCAGTGAAAATGTATGAACCAAAGCAATTTGGACATATCTCAAAAATATTGCTTTGAGTAAAAGGTGGCAAGTGATTCCTGGAGGGCTACTTATATAAAGATTGAAAACATACAAAATAATGCTGTGTAGTTTATGAATACATGTATTTGTAAGAAATAAAATATATCAAAACATTCATGGGAATAATAATCACCAATTTCTCCAAAGATAGGGAATAGAACTGGGGAAGGGCACAAAGGGAGTGTTAACCATATATGTTATATTGTATTTCTTAAAAATGAAAAAATATCAAAGTATTTCACTCAAAACCTCCATATCTTTGTTATTTAGATTAAATGACTTTTCCTAAAAAAAAGAGTTCATCTTAGCGTATTGGACAGACAAAAATATGAACTTAAGTGGCATTTTGAGTTGAGTCAGATTCATTTCAAGTGCTGTTCTCCAGGTCAGAGAGCTTTTTCATTTTCTTTTACCCTTTTAGATATTATACTCCTTTTCATGTATCTGAGGAAAATCCAAATGTCATAATCATTTACATGACAGATAAAAGATCATTGTGTTAATAATTTTAGAAAGATTAAGATGAAGATTATTAGTACCTAACAATAACAGCAACAACAAAAAACCCCAAACCAAAAAATGACATCTTATTCAATGTTTCAGAGCCATTAGGAAATATTTTCACATTTGCATGGCATAATAGACATCATATCAGAATTAATATCGTTTTACTGATAAAATAGGACTTTTTTTTGTAACTTTAGTTCTCATTTCTGCTTGCTTGCCTGCAGAATTTTCTTAAGAATATATACTCTTTTGATCTATTATCTATTTCACTCTTATACTATTTCCTACCCAGTCTGAAATTATAAAAGTAGATCCCCAGTCTTTACCTCAGGATCGTGTCATGTGGCCCTAAGAGATGATACTAAATTCTTAGTATCAAAACAAAAGTAATGTGTCATAATAAACCTGAAAACTTAAGAAGTCCTGATTTGGAGCAATAGTGAGGAAATGTTTGAACATTTTGTTTGTTTGCACTTGTATTGAGGGGCCTTTATGGGAAACAGAGTAGCCTATAACATGGGTCCCCAAAGTCATACAGTCTTCAGGGGGTTATCAAAATAGCTTGCTGCCTGAAACTAGTATTTTCCTCTTTTCCACTGTTACTAGAAATACTCTCTTGATTTTAACTCAAAGAGTTGTCTGTCCCCTCTGTTCATTCTTAGAATTGAGTTTGTATACACTGAGCATTTAACAAATGCTTGTTCATAAAACCAAGGAGGTTGATGTTGGTCTAAATGGATTATATTTTTTCTAATGCCAGCATTTGTCAATAGTATTTCAGATGGTCTATGTCCTTCAGAATAGGAGAAGCTAGCCTGATCATGCAGGAGACCCTGGTTCATTTCCTACCCACCGCAGAATTCATGGGCTTCCCTGGTGGGTCAGCTGGTAAAGAATCCTCCTGCAAATGCAGAAGACCTGGGTTTGATCCCTGGGATGGGAAGATCCCCTGGAGGAGGGCATGGCAACCTAGTATTCTTGCCTGGAGAATCCCCATGGACAGAGGAGCCTGGGGGCCTACAGTGCATGGGATTGCAAAGAGTTGGGCACAACTGAGCGACTAAGCACAGCACAGCAACACTCCCCACTGAATTCCTATTGAGTATGTTCTTTTTGGTACTGTATCACCTTTATCTGAAGTTATAGACATTTTTCTCAATGTAAAAAAAAAAAATCAGAAAAGCCATTATATAGAACATTCCATCTGTTTTTATTTTCACCTGTTCCTAACCTTGGTTCTCTCCTTAATCACTAGCTGAGCTATGTATACTGTGTTCAGTCGGATCTGTCTATCTACTTGCCCTCGGTCATGGGCCATTCATGATTCCACTTGACCATCTGTTTTTTGTTGCTTCCTCCACGTTGGAAAACTGTAATAAAATTAGCGAACATCACTGAGCGTTTGCTTTGTGTACTGTTCTAAGTAAAAATATTACCTTTATCATTTTGTATACATGATAATCTCACGTACTATTATTATTCCTGTGTTACAGATGAGGAAATTAGAAGCACAGGAAAATACTTTATTTGATATGTAAAAATTTACCCTGATACTTCTGTGAGGACCAAAGATGAAATCTGTGTCAAAGTAAAGTACATTTTACTCTTGTCTGCTTTGTAACAAGGCTCCAAGAATGTTTTTTTGAACGATTAATTATTACTGAAATGTACCATGTTTTGTGTATGTAGAACCCCCAGAATAATGTGGAGTGTAAATATAATAAGCACTGTGTCTACAACTCAGTAGCCACCCCTAATATATTCTAGTTTCCTTCTTCTCCTTCCCTTTTCCTCTTAATTTCAAAATCACAATGATTGTCTGATTGACTATCTTTAAAAGGTCATGATGAATTATTCTGTAATATTTGAAATGTTATGCTCAGAAAGGTCAAACCTTATTTTTTTTGGTATGAAGTACCACATAGGTTTGTTTTTCCTGAGCATTTTTTTCTTTTTTCAAAGAAAGATGGCAAGAGATTTAGAGCAGGGTGCCCTCTTGAGGAAATTTTAGTACCTTCTCAAAAACTGGAACTGGCATTGGGTGAAGTGAAAAAATCAGATAAATGATGTCGACTATGAATGAAGCACTGATAAATAAATCTTAAAAAATAAGAGTAACCAAATACCACATATTTGAGAATTAATGTTCTTAACTGTTATGCACTAATTTAGCAACTGTCAATAAGTTTTAAATAAAAACAAAAAGCTCTAGAAGATATGTTACATCCTCCTATTCACTCAGTCCTTCAAGTAACATTTATTAAGCACCTAGTCTGTGCTAGGAACCATGCCGAGCACAGTGATCAATAAAACATAGCCTCTGCCTTCATGATGCTTACTACTTGTGAGGAAGATCTCAGTAAAGAGAAATTAACAGATATATATGTAACTACAAACTGGGGAAAGTGCTGTGAAGGAAATGAAAAGATTCTACAATAAAGAAGAACGAAATAAGTTTTCCCTAGGATGGTCAAGGAAAACCGCTCTAAATGGAAATAACTGAGCTGCATCCATGCTTTTCAGTCCATTCCAGGTTTGTCCATCTAGTGTAGACAGCTTTATGGACCCCTTTCCTAGTTTCCTCCCTTATTTCAGCCTCTACCCTGGAGCTGAGTTGACTCCTGCCTCTGAGGCAAGCAGACAAGTCTCATTCTTCTTTCCTCACCTCGCTGTTGCCTTAGAGCCTCACATTCATTACAGCGGAGGTGGGGGTACTCAATTAATAAGTGCCTTCCTTATTAATACCGATAGCCCCTGTTAGTAGAACATTAAGGCATTGTAATTATATTGCTTAAAAGCCACATTTCCAGCAATGTTAAGGATGTAGACGGTGTCAGTTTCAGTCACTCAGTCGTGGCTAACTCTTTGTGACCCCGTGTACTGCAGCACACCAGGCTTCCCTGTCCATCACTAACTCGTGGAACTTGCTCAAGCTCATGTCCATTGAGTCGGTGATGCCATCCAACCACCTCATCCTCTGTCATCCCTTTCCCCTCCTGCCTTCACTCTTTCCCAGCATCAGGGTCTTTTCAAATGAGTCAGTTCCTCACATCAAGTGACCAAAGTATTGGAGGTTTAGCTTCAGCATCAGTCCTTCCAATGAATATTCAGGATTGACTTCTTCAGAATGGACTGGTTGGATCTCCTTGCAGTCCAAGGGACTCTCAAGAGTCTTCTCCAGCACCGCAGTTCAAAATCATCAATTCTTTGATGGTTAGCTTTCTTTATAGTCTAAATCTCACATCCATACATGACTACTGGAAAAACCATTACTTTGACTAGATGGACCTTTATTGGCACAGAAATGTCTCTGCTTTTCAATATGCTGTCTAGGTTTGTCATAGCTTTTCTTCTAAGGATCAAGCATGTTTTAATTTCATGGCTGCAGTTACTGTCTGTAGTGATTTTGGAGCCCCCCAAAATAAAGTCAGTCACTGTTTCCATTGTTTCCCCATCTATTTGCCATGAAGTGATGGGACCGGATGCCGTGATCTTAGTTCTCTGAATGTGAGTTTNAATAAAATAATGAAGAAATCTAATGCTGAGACAGTTAACAGTATCATCATTTCAGATAATGAATTTATTCCTAGCAGAAGTGTATAAACAAAGCAAAAAGAACAGCCACACAAAGAGAGAAGATATTTGCTGAATAAGTCAAGAATTAGTATCCAGGAAACTCCTACAGATCAGTAAGGAAAAAGCAAATAGCTCAGCTGTGAAATGAGTAAACAACACAAAAAGGCTGTTCAAGAAGAAGAAACAAATAGCCAACAAAGACATTCCACCTCAGGAAGGGAAGTGAAAATTAAATCCGTGATAAGACACAGTTGTGTACTCATTGGCAAAAGTTAGCAAGTCTGACAAAACCAAGTGTGGAGAACATGTGGGGAAACAAAAATTCTCAAACATAACTGGTGTGAATGTAAATTGGAGTACCTACTTGAGAGAACAGCTTCAGCCCAGCAGTTTCAGAAATTCTAGTACATGTACCAAGAGATATATATGAGAAAATTCATTCTAATATTGTTTGTAATAGTGAAAAATAAGAAACAAGCTAAATATTCCCTTAGAGATAAATAAATATACTATTTTCATATGACAGAATGCTTTCTCCAGTGAAAATGTATGAACCAAAGCAATTTGGACATATCTCAAAAATATTGCTTTGAGTAAAAGGTGGCAAGTGATTCCTGGAGGGCTACTTATATAAAGATTGAAAACATACAAAATAATGCTGTGTAGTTTATGAATACATGTATTTGTAAGAAATAAAATATATCAAAACATTCATGGGAATAATAATCACCAATTTCTCCAAAGATAGGGAATAGAACTGGGGAAGGGCACAAAGGGAGTGTTAACCATATATGTTATATTGTATTTCTTAAAAATGAAAAAATATCAAAGTATTTCACTCAAAACCTCCATATCTTTGTTATTTAGATTAAATGACTTTTCCTAAAAAAAAGAGTTCATCTTAGCGTATTGGACAGACAAAAATATGAACTTAAGTGGCATTTTGAGTTGAGTCAGATTCATTTCAAGTGCTGTTCTCCAGGTCAGAGAGCTTTTTCATTTTCTTTTACCCTTTTAGATATTATACTCCTTTTCATGTATCTGAGGAAAATCCAAATGTCATAATCATTTACATGACAGATAAAAGATCATTGTGTTAATAATTTTAGAAAGATTAAGATGAAGATTATTAGTACCTAACAATAACAGCAACAACAAAAAACCCCAAACCAAAAAATGACATCTTATTCAATGTTTCAGAGCCATTAGGAAATATTTTCACATTTGCATGGCATAATAGACATCATATCAGAATTAATATCGTTTTACTGATAAAATAGGACTTTTTTTTGTAACTTTAGTTCTCATTTCTGCTTGCTTGCCTGCAGAATTTTCTTAAGAATATATACTCTTTTGATCTATTATCTATTTCACTCTTATACTATTTCCTACCCAGTCTGAAATTATAAAAGTAGATCCCCAGTCTTTACCTCAGGATCGTGTCATGTGGCCCTAAGAGATGATACTAAATTCTTAGTATCAAAACAAAAGTAATGTGTCATAATAAACCTGAAAACTTAAGAAGTCCTGATTTGGAGCAATAGTGAGGAAATGTTTGAACATTTTGTTTGTTTGCACTTGTATTGAGGGGCCTTTATGGGAAACAGAGTAGCCTATAACATGGGTCCCCAAAGTCATACAGTCTTCAGGGGGTTATCAAAATAGCTTGCTGCCTGAAACTAGTATTTTCCTCTTTTCCACTGTTACTAGAAATACTCTCTTGATTTTAACTCAAAGAGTTGTCTGTCCCCTCTGTTCATTCTTAGAATTGAGTTTGTATACACTGAGCATTTAACAAATGCTTGTTCATAAAACCAAGGAGGTTGATGTTGGTCTAAATGGATTATATTTTTTCTAATGCCAGCATTTGTCAATAGTATTTCAGATGGTCTATGTCCTTCAGAATAGGAGAAGCTAGCCTGATCATGCAGGAGACCCTGGTTCATTTCCTACCCACCGCAGAATTCATGGGCTTCCCTGGTGGGTCAGCTGGTAAAGAATCCTCCTGCAAATGCAGAAGACCTGGGTTTGATCCCTGGGATGGGAAGATCCCCTGGAGGAGGGCATGGCAACCTAGTATTCTTGCCTGGAGAATCCCCATGGACAGAGGAGCCTGGGGGCCTACAGTGCATGGGATTGCAAAGAGTTGGGCACAACTGAGCGACTAAGCACAGCACAGCAACACTCCCCACTGAATTCCTATTGAGTATGTTCTTTTTGGTACTGTATCACCTTTATCTGAAGTTATAGACATTTTTCTCAATGTAAAAAAAAAAAATCAGAAAAGCCATTATATAGAACATTCCATCTGTTTTTATTTTCACCTGTTCCTAACCTTGGTTCTCTCCTTAATCACTAGCTGAGCTATGTATACTGTGTTCAGTCGGATCTGTCTATCTACTTGCCCTCGGTCATGGGCCATTCATGATTCCACTTGACCATCTGTTTTTTGTTGCTTCCTCCACGTTGGAAAACTGTAATAAAATTAGCGAACATCACTGAGCGTTTGCTTTGTGTACTGTTCTAAGTAAAAATATTACCTTTATCATTTTGTATACATGATAATCTCACGTACTATTATTATTCCTGTGTTACAGATGAGGAAATTAGAAGCACAGGAAAATACTTTATTTGATATGTAAAAATTTACCCTGATACTTCTGTGAGGACCAAAGATGAAATCTGTGTCAAAGTAAAGTACATTTTACTCTTGTCTGCTTTGTAACAAGGCTCCAAGAATGTTTTTTTGAACGATTAATTATTACTGAAATGTACCATGTTTTGTGTATGTAGAACCCCCAGAATAATGTGGAGTGTAAATATAATAAGCACTGTGTCTACAACTCAGTAGCCACCCCTAATATATTCTAGTTTCCTTCTTCTCCTTCCCTTTTCCTCTTAATTTCAAAATCACAATGATTGTCTGATTGACTATCTTTAAAAGGTCATGATGAATTATTCTGTAATATTTGAAATGTTATGCTCAGAAAGGTCAAACCTTATTTTTTTTGGTATGAAGTACCACATAGGTTTGTTTTTCCTGAGCATTTTTTTCTTTTTTCAAAGAAAGATGGCAAGAGATTTAGAGCAGGGTGCCCTCTTGAGGAAATTTTAGTACCTTCTCAAAAACTGGAACTGGCATTGGGTGAAGTGAAAAAATCAGATAAATGATGTCGACTATGAATGAAGCACTGATAAATAAATCTTAAAAAATAAGAGTAACCAAATACCACATATTTGAGAATTAATGTTCTTAACTGTTATGCACTAATTTAGCAACTGTCAATAAGTTTTAAATAAAAACAAAAAGCTCTAGAAGATATGTTACATCCTCCTATTCACTCAGTCCTTCAAGTAACATTTATTAAGCACCTAGTCTGTGCTAGGAACCATGCCGAGCACAGTGATCAATAAAACATAGCCTCTGCCTTCATGATGCTTACTACTTGTGAGGAAGATCTCAGTAAAGAGAAATTAACAGATATATATGTAACTACAAACTGGGGAAAGTGCTGTGAAGGAAATGAAAAGATTCTACAATAAAGAAGAACGAAATAAGTTTTCCCTAGGATGGTCAAGGAAAACCGCTCTAAATGGAAATAACTGAGCTGCATCCATGCTTTTCAGTCCATTCCAGGTTTGTCCATCTAGTGTAGACAGCTTTATGGACCCCTTTCCTAGTTTCCTCCCTTATTTCAGCCTCTACCCTGGAGCTGAGTTGACTCCTGCCTCTGAGGCAAGCAGACAAGTCTCATTCTTCTTTCCTCACCTCGCTGTTGCCTTAGAGCCTCACATTCATTACAGCGGAGGTGGGGGTACTCAATTAATAAGTGCCTTCCTTATTAATACCGATAGCCCCTGTTAGTAGAACATTAAGGCATTGTAATTATATTGCTTAAAAGCCACATTTCCAGCAATGTTAAGGATGTAGACGGTGTCAGTTTCAGTCACTCAGTCGTGGCTAACTCTTTGTGACCCCGTGTACTGCAGCACACCAGGCTTCCCTGTCCATCACTAACTCGTGGAACTTGCTCAAGCTCATGTCCATTGAGTCGGTGATGCCATCCAACCACCTCATCCTCTGTCATCCCTTTCCCCTCCTGCCTTCACTCTTTCCCAGCATCAGGGTCTTTTCAAATGAGTCAGTTCCTCACATCAAGTGACCAAAGTATTGGAGGTTTAGCTTCAGCATCAGTCCTTCCAATGAATATTCAGGATTGACTTCTTCAGAATGGACTGGTTGGATCTCCTTGCAGTCCAAGGGACTCTCAAGAGTCTTCTCCAGCACCGCAGTTCAAAATCATCAATTCTTTGATGGTTAGCTTTCTTTATAGTCTAAATCTCACATCCATACATGACTACTGGAAAAACCATTACTTTGACTAGATGGACCTTTATTGGCACAGAAATGTCTCTGCTTTTCAATATGCTGTCTAGGTTTGTCATAGCTTTTCTTCTAAGGATCAAGCATGTTTTAATTTCATGGCTGCAGTTACTGTCTGTAGTGATTTTGGAGCCCCCCAAAATAAAGTCAGTCACTGTTTCCATTGTTTCCCCATCTATTTGCCATGAAGTGATGGGACCGGATGCCGTGATCTTAGTTCTCTGAATGTGAGTTTAAGCCTACTTTTTCAGTCTTCTCTTTCACTTTCATCAAGAGGCTCTTTAGTGCTTTGCTTTCTGCCATAAGTGTGTGTCATCTGCATATCTGAGGTTATTGCTATTTCTCCCAGCAATCTTGATACCAGCCTGTGCTTCATTCAGCCCAGCCTTTCTCATGATGTACTCTGCATATAAGTTAAATAAACAGAGTGACAATATACAGCCTTGACATACTCCTTTCCTAATTTGGAACCAGTCTGTTATTCCACGTCCAGTTCTAACTTTTGCTTCTTGACATGCATACAGATTTCTCAAGAGGCAGGTCAGGTGGTCTAGTATTCTCATCTCTTGAAAAATTTTCCACAGTCTGTTGTGATGCACACAGTCAGAGGCTTTGGCCTAGTCAGTAAAGCAGAAGTAGAGGTTTTTCTGGAACTCTCTTACTTTTTTGATGATCTGACAGATGTTGGCAATTTGATCTCTGGTTCCTCTGCCTTTTCTAAATCCAACTTGAACATCTGGAAGTTCACAGTTCACATACTGTTAAAGCCTGGCTTGGAGAATTTTGAGCATTACTTTGCTAGCGTGTGAAATGAGGGCAATTGTGCAGTAGTTTGAATGTGCTTTGGCATCTTCACATCCTGTAATGCCAAGTCAAATGGGCCTTAGGAAGTATCACTACGAACAAAGCTAGTGGAGGTAATGGAATTCCAATTGGGCTATTTAAAATCCTAAAAGATAATGCTGTGAAAGTGTTCCACTCAATATGCAAGCAAATTTGGAAAACTCAGCAGTGGCCACAAGACTGGAAGAGGTCAGTTTTCATTCCAGTCCTAAAGAAAGGCAACGCCAAAGAGAGAGTCTCAGAAGATGAAAAAGACAGGCTGCCCTGCCTGCCACTATGCTTTGAGTAGAGAAAGAGAAATAGGCACGAGGGTGGCAGAGAATTTGATCATGGAATTGTTGACTGTGAAATATATATGGAATCTGGAAAATGGTACTGATGAACCTCTTTGCAGGGCAGGAATAAAGACATAGACATAGTGAACATACTTGTAGACATGGAGAAGGGAAGGAGAGGGTCAGACAGACTGAGAGAGTAGCATTGACATATATCCACTACCAAGTGTGAAGTAGATAGCTAATGGGAAGCTGCTGTATAGCACAGATTACTCTGTTCAGTGCTCTGTGATGACCTAGATGGGTGCGAGCAGGGAGGGGGAGCTCGAGAGGGAGGGGAAGTACATATACTTATAACTGATTCATGTTGTTGTCCAGCAGAAACTAACACAACATTGTAAAGCAATTATACTCTAATAAAAAGGAAAGAAATAGAGTAATTATCTATGGTACCAAGCATATTGAAGTCTCCAATCAGAATTGGAAATATGGAAGTAGATCTCAGGGAAGAGTTCAAAAGCACTACTCCTCAAGGGTTTCAAAGCTCACACAGGCATACTGTACAGTGGTTGACCTAAGTACCATTATGTGTTAGTGGTTCAGTCGTGTTTGACTTTTTGTGACCTTATGGACTATAGCCCACCAAGCTACTCTGTCCATGGAATTCTCAGCAAAAATACTGGAATGTGTTGCCATTCTCATCTCCAGGGGATTGCCCCAACCCAGGGATTGAACCTGAGTTTCCCGCATTGCAAGTGTATTCTTTCCTGCCTGAGCCAGAAAGGAAGCCCAAGTACAATTACAGTCAATCCATCTGGAGAAAGAAGTTTAGCTAGAACTTCTTTCTCCAGATGGACTGATTGTGCCAGATTGGGGGGTTTAACCTATGTGGACAGCACTGCCTGCACTGGGTGGCCCACAGTGACTTTTGGGTTGGTGTTTATGTGACCATATGAGTCTGGAACCTGAACTGTGAGGAAGTTCCTTATACCTTAATTGTAACTATAAATAGCTCTCTTCAAGAACACTAACCACCTTCTTATTAACCAGTAGCTATGAAAAAAATATTTAACCCCTTTGAATCTCATTTCTCTCACCTCTAAATAGGGGTTAAAAATCTGTTTACTTCACAAAGTTGTTATACCTTGAATATAAATAATATATGCTGGGCTGGTCAGATTGTGCTGAAACTAATACATTCATACATTGTTGCTGCTGCTAAGTCGCTTCAGTTATGTCTGACTCTGTGCCACCCCATAGACAGCAGCCCACCGGGCTCCGCCATCCCTGGGATTCTCCAGGCAAGAACACTGGAGTGGGCCGCCATTTCCTTCTCCAATGCATGAAAGTGAAAAGTGAAAATGAAGTTGCTCGGCTGTGTCCAACTCTTTGCGACCCCATGGATTGCAGCCTACCAGGCTCCTCGGTCCATGGGATTTTCCAGGCAAGAGTACTGGAGTGCAGTGCCAGTGTCTTCTCTGACATTGTTGCTACTAGATAGCAATTTGAAAGATACACCAAAAACCATAAAATGCATAAACTCCTTTGACTTAGTAATTTTGTTCCTGGTAATTTATTCTATGGGGGAAAAAAAAAAAAACCTAAGTGAAAAATCATATACATTGTAGCATTTTCTATTCAAAAAGTTATAAACAATAATAGAATGATTAAATAAAATATCTTGCCTTAACACAATGAATTATTGACCAACTCCTAAGGAAACTACAGATAAGTAGAAAACAGTTGGAAAAAAACATGAACAAAATAAAACAAGTGATAGTATAATAGAATTTTAAGTATTTTTCCTTTTATTAATTTATCTGAATGTTATTACTCCAGCAGAATAATTGAAATGCTTAAAGCATTTTAAAATTAAAAAAAAAAAATTTTTAGCTCCAAACTAAATTTCTTCTTACTGCCTCTTATTTTTCATTTAGGGAAATTATCGTTTCATGAAACTCTTACTTACACGCAGAGCAAACTGGATGCAGAAGGATCTGGAAGAAATGACTCCTTTACACTTGACTACTCGGCACAAGAGCCCTAAATGTTTGGCACTTCTCCTGAAGTTTATGGCACCAGGAGAAGTGGATACACAGGATAAAAACAAGGTAACAGACTATCAGAATCGAAGACAAGTAGAACAGAAAGCAAACACTTTATTTTATGATGTGAAGCCTCAAGGATGTAGGCCTCAATTACCACTCGTACATGGCAGAACAATTCCAAATCTCCACATGCCCCAGTAAAGGATTTCACTTAAATTGTGTCCTGCCAGCGACTGTAGTGTAGTGGGTAGTATCATCTTTTCACATATGGGGAAACCGAAGCTCAAGAAGATTAAAATTCTACCAGAGATCCAAGTGCCAGGAACAGAATGTGAACCCAGGCCTGTCTAACTCTAACTCATTATTTGAGTGCTAGTCATGGTAGTTGCAATTTGTTGTGAGATTTGTGGTGACCAAATGCCCCCAAATAATGTACTTAGTGCATAATTGCTTTCATGTCCTGGGCTTTGGCATACTTCTTGGGTTTCAGTGTCAGTTCAGTCGCTCAGTCGTTTCCAACTCTTTGCGACCCCATGAATCACAGCATGCCAGGCCTCCCTGTCTATCACCAACTCCCGGAGTTCACTCAAACTCACGTCCATCGAGTCAGTGATGGCATCCAGCCATCTCATTCTCTCTCTTCCCCTTCTCCTCCTGCCCGCAATCCCTCCCAGCATCAGAGTCTTTTCCAATGAGTCAACTCTTTGCATGAGGTGGCCAAAGTACTGCAGTTTCAGCTTCAGCATCATTCCATCCAAAGAACACCCAGGATTGATCTCCTTTAGAATGGACTGGTTGGGTGTCCTTGCGGTCCAAGGGACTCTCAAGAGTTTTCTCCAACACCACAGTTCAAAAGCATCCATTCTTTGGCACTCAGCTTTCTTCACAGTCCAACTCTCACATCCATACATGACCACTGGAAAAACCGTAGCTATTTCCAGTGTCAGTTCAGTTCAGTTGCTGAGTCATATCCGACTCTTTGTGACCCCATCAATCACAGCATGCCAGGCCTCCCTGTCCATCACCAACTCACGGAGTTCACTCAGATTTACGTCCATCAAGTCAGTGATGCCATCCAGCCATCTCATCCTCTGTCATCCACTTCTCCTGCCCCCAATCGCTCCCAGCATCAGAGTCTTTTCCAATGAGTCAACTCTTTGCATGAGGTGGCCAAAGTACTGGAGTTTCAGCTTGAGCATCATTCCTTCCAAAGAAATCCCAGGGTTGATCTTCTTCAGAAAGGACTGGTTGGGTCTCCTTGCAGTCCAAGGGACTCTCAAGAATCTTCTCCAACACCACAGTTCAAAAGCATCAATTCTTCGGTGCTCAGCCTTCTTCACAGTCCAAGTCTCACATCCATACATGACTACTGGAAAAACCATAGCCTTGACTAGACGGACCTTAGTCGGCAAAGTAATGTCTCTGCTTTTGAATATGCTGTCTAGGTTGGTCATAACTTTTCTTCCAAGGAGTAAGCATCTTTTGATTTCATGGCTGCAGTCACCATCTGCAGTGATTTTGCAGTCACCATCTGCAGTGATTTCCAGTGTAGAAGCCACTAATTGTTCTGTGTGCATCAACTTACTTAACTTCGCTATACCTCAATTTTCCCATATGTGAAAAGGGGATAAACAGGGTTGTTGAAGATAAAATGAGATAATATATATCAAGTGCTTAGCACAATGCCCAGTGCATAGTACGCTCCCCATAAATATTAGCTGTAAAATTATTATTGATTTCATTTTGATTGTAATATTTGCTCTGACATTGTTATTGGGATTCATTATCTTCCATGCTCTTGAATTCGAACATGTTGTATACATTGGTCATTGTTTTGATCAACATTCTGATTATTCTTTACACGAAAAAAATGTGGTCTTTAGTTAGTCAAAGGCAGTCATCCTCTTCCTTTTCATCAGGCACTTAATCATAGAGTCTTACAAACTCCTGCATGCTCATGAAATTAAAACTCTTATAATTAAGTCCCTGGGTTGATGCTCAGTAATCTTTTCACTCCCGTAGTATTCTTAATGTGATTTTTAAATTTGTTGAGTAGTCAGTCATATAACCTGAAGTTCTTAGATCAGTTTTTTAATTTTACAACTACTTTAAATTGATGTTATTCCTAAGTCACAGCATTTGTAGTGCTAATAGTTCACTGAGAATTCCCTGGGTATCCAGTGGTTGGGACTCTGCATTTTCACTGCTGAGAGCACGAGTTCTCTGGGTTGGGGAACTATGATTCTTGAAGCCATGTGCTATGGCTGGAAAATTATTTCACTGAAGAAAGCACTTCGTTCAGTCCACAAAGACCCATTAATCACTCGATCATAGTAAAAGTCCCTTACTACGTTTATGCCATTTAGCAGATTGCTTATCCTCCTCATGCTCAGTTTCCTCATCAGTCACGTGCAAATTCAAGAGTACTCATCTCCCAGAGTTGTCCTGATTAGACTACAGGAGAGAAAATATACAAAAGTCTTACACAGTAGCTGCCATGCAGTAAGAGTTTGGGAAAAGTTTGTTGTGTTGTCACTATTCTGTTGTCAATGTCATTTTGAGAATCTCTTCATTTTGCAGCAAACAGCTCTGCATTGGAGTGCCTACTACAATAACCCTGAGCATGTGAAGCTGCTCATCAAGCATGATTCCAACATTGGAATTCCTGATGTCGAAGGCAAGATCCCACTTCACTGGGCAGCCAACCACAAAGATCCAAGTGCTGTTCACACAGTGCGATGCATTCTGGTAGGTATAATGGATGGCCTTACCCCCCAAAAGAAATTATGTTATGAATTATCCACTGTATACAAAAGCATTTTATAGCACACGAGGAAATTATGACACAAAAGAGTACAACAAAAAACATGTGAGCTCATCAGCAAGAAGTAGAGCATTTTAATACTGTGATTTAAGACCACAGAAATTTCCTGCATGCCTGCTTCCAAAGGCATTCTCTCTCCCTATGCCATGCTTATTTCTGTACCCCCCAGCTACTTTTCTGAGTTCCTGTTTATCATCCCTGACTTTGTTTTATACTTGTTCTTATCAAATAGTAAGTAGATGTAAGTGAATAAATACATTTAAGATATAAAGAATAAGGAAATTTACATACTCATCACTGAGTGGAGGAGCCAAGTAAATCACTGTTTAAGTTCCCTGGGTACCTCCAAGTAGCATTCTTTTCTCTCCTTTCTCAGAGGCAACCACTACCCTCAATTTTGTGCTTATTATTCCACTGGTTTCCATTATAGTTTTGCCACATATATTTGCATTCCTAAAAAATGTCAGTTCAGTTCAGTCGCTCAGTCGTGTCCATCTCTTTGCTACCCCATGAATCACAGCACGCCAGGCCTCCCTGTCCATCACCAACTCACGGAGTTCGCTCAGACTCACGTCCATTGAGTCAGTGATGCCATCAAGCAATCTCATCCTCTGTCGTAGCCTTCTCCTCCTGCCCCCAATCCCTCCCAGCATCAGAGTCTTTTCCAATCAGTCAGCTCTTTGCATGAGGTAGCCAAAGTACTGGAGCTTCAGCTTCAGCATCATTCCTTCCAAAGAAATCTCAGGGCCGATCTCCTTCAGAATGGACTGGTTGGATCTCCTTGCAGTCNTAGAGTCTTCTCTTGTGTTGTTGGAAGAGGGTGTTTGCTATGACCAGTGCATTTTCTTGACAAAACTGTTTCATTTTTAACATTTTTGCATTTTATATTCATAGAATCATACCGTATGTATTCTGAGATATCCTTTTCTCTTGCTAAGTGTTAAGTTGGTGGTTTTAATCTGTGTTGCTATGTGTAGCTGTAATATATTTTTACTGCTATATGCTGAATAGTATTCCATTTTTTGAAGATTAAATGACACACATTTTTCATTCTGTTATTTACAGACATTTGAAACCGTGTCCAGTTTTTTGCTATTTACAACAGTGATACTTTGAACCTTTTTTAAAAACCCTATCTAGGGTATGAATTTAACTGGTTGTTGCAGGTATATAGAAATGCAGTTGATACTTTTGGCCATTAATTTTATATCTAACCAACTTTCTGTACTTATGGATTTTGAATGTTTATCAGTAGATTCTTTGAGGTTTTTTAATCATTTCTTCCAGAATTACCACCTACATGCTGTGGTAGTCTAACGTTTGGTACTATTTGCTTATAACACACAAATTAGACTTTTGAAGATATTATTGTTTTATTTATATAATAATTAATTTATTTCTACTTGTATGTTAACTGATTCCTTTGCTGTGCATTTCTTCTTGGATCTCCAGTTTTCCTTCCAGAGTTATTACCTTTTTCCTTGAAATACAATTCTTAGAAATTCTAATAGTATAGATGTATGGTAGCTAACTTCCTGATTAATTCAACTGTTAAGAATGTCTGCGTTTCTATAATGCTCTTGAATATGTAGTTTTTCTGTATACACAATTCTAGGTAGTTACTTTTATCAGCTCTTTCAGACTGTTATTTTGCTGCTTTCTGCCTTTCATTGTTCCTCTTAAATAGTCTGTTATTTGTCTAATTATAATCCCTTTATAGATTATCTTTTCTCTCAGGGTGGTTTTTAAAATTTTTTTATATAGAATTCTACAGTTTTACTACAGTGTATCTAGTATGCCTTTTTTTTTTTTTTCATGTTTCGTATACATTCTGATTATCACATCTCAGTTCTGGAAAATATATAGCCATTATCTCAGTATTGCTTCTCTTTCTTTCTCTCTACGCCTGCCTATGAGGTCTCCAATAATGCACATTTTAGACCTTTCCATCTTACTTTCCATGTCTCTTAACTTTTCTTTTACATTTCTATCATCTTGTCCCATTCTGCTACATTCTGGGTAATTACATCAGATCTGCCTTCCAGTTTACCAAGTCTTTCTTCAGCTGCATCCAGTCTTGTTTACACTATTTGTTTAGTCTTCAATCTTAGTGATTGTGGTTTCACTTCTAAAAGTTCTCCTCGGTTCTTTTTCAGATCCACCTGATCATTTTGAGAGCTTTTTCCCTTGCTTACTTTAAACGTTTTTAACTGTGCTATGTGGCTTGTGGAATCTTAGTTCCCCCACCAAGGATCAAACCCATCCGCCCTGCATTGGAAGCACAGATTCTTAACCACTGGACTGCCGAGGAAGTCCCCATTTTTTATTTTCTTATGTGTTTTATCATTAGTTATTTTATATTTCCTATGTGTTAATTTCAAAATCTGAGGTCTATGGAGGGTGATTCGCACTTATAATATCTTCCTTACAAATTTGGCGCTTTTTTTCCCTCCTTTATAAGTGCATTTAAGTCCTTGGGAGGCTCAAGGTCCTAGAATGCCACCGCGGTAATATTCTACTTCTTTTTTGAAGTGTTTTGTAATACCTTTCATACTCTTCTTTTATATAATAGGCTGACTGTATAGAGAGCTCTAAACCTGGAAAGGCCCTTCAAAGAGTTCTTAAATTGGGACAGGAGGGCTTGATTTTGGGTATGACCTAATCTGAGAAGGACCTGAGGTGGGTGAGGGACTCTTCAGCTTAGCAGNTTCTACTTCTTTTTTGAAGTGTTTTGTAATACCTTTCATACTCTTCTTTTATATAATAGGCTGACTGTATAGAGAGCTCTAAACCTGGAAAGGCCCTTCAAAGAGTTCTTAAATTGGGACAGGAGGGCTTGATTTTGGGTATGACCTAATCTGAGAAGGACCTGAGGTGGGTGAGGGACTCTTCAGCTTAGCAGTTCCAAAAAGCTGACAGAAGATCGTCTACTGGCAGCACTTTCAGCAGCTGTGGAAGTAGGGAAGGAGGACCTAAGCAGTGCATCAAATCTCTACAAAGATCCAGGAGAAAAACAAATAAATGTTGTGAACTGTCAGTTTAAACCAAAAATCTAATAACCATGTGATAAAAAAAATTTCAACCTCATTCATAAAAGGAATACAATTTAAAGCATCAGTGAAATGCTTTTCATACCTACAAGGGGAAAAATGTTTTAAGTTTGATAATATCAAGTGGTTAATTTGTGCCAGCATGTGGGGAAATAAAAGCTTTTACACATTGTCATGGACGTGTTAATTAGTACAGCCGTTTGGAGAGCAGTTTGATAATACCTCACTGAAGATGCAGATATCTTTCAACCCAGCAGTTTTCCTTCAAAGTATCTGGGCTAGAGAAAAATCTCACATATATGCCACAAGGAGATATGTAAAGGAAATGCAATGTAAAAAATACATTGCAGCGTTTTTGTTAATAGTGGAAAACAATGTAAGTAACCTAAATATCCTTCAGTAAGGGCTTCCCTGGTGGCTCAGATGGTAAAGAATCCACCTGCAGTGTGGGAGACCTGGGTTCCATCCCTGGGTTAGGAAGATCCCCTGGAGAAAGGAAAGGCTACCCAATCCAGTAACCTGGCCTGGAGAATTTCCATGAACCGAGGAGCCCCGTGGGCTACAGTCCATGGCATTGCGAAGAGTTGGACATGACTGAGTGACTTTCAAGAGAATGGATAACTAAGTTGTGGTTTAACAAATAGATTAGTATCATTACAGATACCCAAATGTATTGTGTTGAAATAGAAAAATTTTAAAATATAATTTTGAAAAAAAAATTCAAGGATATACATGGCATAATGCATAAGTATAAATATTGAAAACGCATACAAAATTTATCTATTATTTACAGATGTATATATATATATGAAGCAAAAATACAAAACATATGGCTTTAGCTGAATCCATAACAGATTAAAAAAGCACATTAGGGAAAGTGCTGATTCCCATTTAATCTAGATAGTACATTTATTTTTCTGTACTTCTTATAGTTAAATATGAAATTAAATTTTTTAAGATTTAGACTGTGTACTTTTTTCTTAACTTTATCACTTCTGCTGAGAGAGAATATACAGGTTTCAAAAATTGCTCAGTTAATAGTTACATCAAATGTGGGTTTTTTGAGGATTCTATGTATGTCTGAAGTCTCTGGTTCCTTAAAAATAGGATGCTGCTCCAACAGAGTCTTTACTGAACTGGCAAGATTACGAGGGTCGAACACCTCTTCACTTTGCAGTCGCTGATGGGAATGTGACAGTGGTTGATGTCTTGACCTCATATGAAAGCTGCAATATAACATCTTATGATAACCTATTTCGAACACCGCTTCACTGGGCAGCTTTGCTAGGTGAGTTGAATATGAAACCAAGGATCAACAGTAGGAGGAACTGCTTGAGTACAGGAAATTTTCAGTGGCTTCTCCCCCTGCCCCCGTCAACTCCCACCTCCTATTTAATTGGTTTAATTTTTAATTGGTATGTAGTACATTGTACCTAAATTCCTCTGTTGTATGCTTAAATTTTAACAATATAAATGTATTCTCTTTTATATGTTAATTTCAACATGTCTTTTAAAATTGTTATTATAAAACCAGTGTGCATTTGTTAACAAATGTAAATATAAAATAATCTTCACATTTCAATGCCTTTGCTTTTTTTGGAGAAGGGCTTTAATTTTATGTTTCAGCTAATACTGCATTTGATTTTCTTTTCTTCGTATTTCCTGATGTGCCTTTTACTTAGCATTTTTGGGGATCACTTTTTTATATGGGAGATTATATATGTGTATCTGTCTGAATTTTGGCAATCTGAGAGTCTTTCCCTTTTAGTGAAGGAGTTTTGCCCACTCACAGTCATTGTTACAAATTGTACAATTTGATCTTTTTTTTCTGTTTTTCTGATCTTTGAGGATTTTTTTTTTTTTTTTTCTCTTAATTTGGAGTTTTTCCTGATTTCTTTGTTTTCTGCCTTGTGGTGTATGGATTACATTGTAGCTGTCTGGTTTTGAATTTCCTAATGTTTCAGGAGAGTTTCTAGGCTTTACTAATAGTTACTTTTAAATTTATTAAAAGCTTTCTTAAGCTAAGCCTGAGTCAAAAGCAAAACTACGTTTACTGATTCCCATCTATTTAAAATGAGGAATTTGGCATACTTTCACTTATATTCTTTGGGTGTTTGTTAATATGATCTGACAGTTATTATTAATTTTAATGATTACAAAAAGATTATTATTATAGACTTAGTTTTTAAATTACATATTGTCTCTTTTTTAAGTGATTCTTATATTTGCATTTGGTTTTAGAGTCAGTTTTATAATTATTATTCAATCTTCATTTCAGTGTTTAGTTTCATTCCTTTTCCTCTGCATTTTTGCAAATTTGTCTGCATAGCACTAAACTGAATTTTCTTTTCATGAATTCTGCTTTCTTTCTGCCTCTTATAGATTATATTTTAGGCTATATTTTTATTTCCTTCTATCATCCATATTTCTTTTTATCCCAGCTTTTTATATTTTTGCCTCCTCCCATTACCCTTTCATTTTAGATTATCTTCTTCTTAGGATACTGTTTCACTTCATAGAGGCCATCTTTTTGTAAAAGTCAAGGATGCCAAACTGTTGCCTGAAATTCTCTTCGGGATCCTTCTCTAGATCATTTTCTGAGGTATGCTTTTGTTCTTTCTGATGATGTTCCTTTCCCCCCGTCTTAAGCGTGTTTCCATAAAGCCTTTTCTGAATTTTTCTCCTTCTCTGTNTCATTTTAGATTATCTTCTTCTTAGGATACTGTTTCACTTCATAGAGGCCATCTTTTTGTAAAAGTCAAGAATGCCAAACTGTTGCCTGAAATTCTCTTCGGAATCCTTCTCTAGATCATTTTCTGAGGTATGCTTTTGTTCTTTCTGATGATGTTCCTTTCCCCCTGTCTTAAGCATGTTTCCATAAAGCCTTTTCTGAATTTTTCTCCTTCTCTCTCAAACAAGATGAGAAGTATTTAGATTGAGTGTGTGGCATAAATTGCCCTTGACCCTACTTTTGCCCATTTGTGTTACGAAGCACTTGATCTCAAACCACAGCTGAGGAGCAGGCAGAGGAGCACAACTCCCACGCAAATTCCTGTTTTTCTGCTTGGCGTTCATGCAGTGTATTCTTGATCTGCTAACGTGGCTTCTACGTCATTGCCTCACTCCCTGTACACTGAAGCAATGGCATGTATGAAATTGAGGTTTCCTAAATATACTGTTAGCAGGTCTGTTCATTGTTTGATCCTTTCTACAGTCCTTCACTTGGGGAGACCTCCTCCACATCCTCCAAAATGGACTGCAGAGCAGTTTCCTGCCAGCACCTCACTATTTCTGCCCACTTCTGGGGTTTGAAATTACTGCCTAGGTGTTCAAACATCGGGGGAAAGAGGTACAAAGTGATAGACAGAAGGCCCAGAGGTCACAAAAGACTGTGTTATAGCTGGTCCACCTGAATAGCAGAAGAGAACAATCATACAGTTCTGATTGGTTGTGCAGTAGAACCTGGAGACGAGGGACAGAGAGGGCCTGCCTTCTGACACCTTCCCTCCCTCTTGATGGGCAGTTTTATGAGGTGAACCAGGGGATGCAGTGAGCTGGTACCATATACAGTTTTTTCTCAGTCTATAATTAGTCATTTCCTTGTTGATCAAAGCATTGAGTTTTTAGTATTTACGTTTTTGCCTTTGTGCTGCCTAATCATAGTATTTTGGTGAGAAGTTAGAAGAAGCTGCAGGAGGGACTGTTCTTCTGAAACCCTTGTGAGTGCTGGTTTATGTACTAGTGATTTTTCTTATCACTTTCCTTCAAATAGACCATAAATGAATTAGTCCTTTTGTGTGATAACTACCTTGTGTCTGCTTTCAGGCCATGCACAGATTGTCCATCTTCTTTTAGAAAGAAATAAGTCTGGAACCATTCCATCTGACAGCCAAGGAGCAACACCCTTGCACTATGCAGCTCAGAGTAACTTTGCTGTAAGTAAACCAGGACAGTTATCTCCTTTTAAATTAGAATGTTATCATCAGCACAGTATAATTCCATCTTCCTCACCTCCCCTAATGCACCATTGAATAGTACACTGAATACTCAGATTGCTAAAATACCTTAATTTCTCACATTTCTTTCTCTCTGGTACCCACAGCAAATATAGCTATAGTTCTCCTTCCTGGCACTCCTAAAAATCTATTCTACTTACCACCTACAGTTTCAGTAAACCTTTATCTTCTATAATCTCCCAAGATCCCAGAAAAATACTAAGTTTTGAGGTGCGGTTCATTCTTATTATGAATAGGTAAGAAATACAGTTGGCCCACTATAGTCAATCTATGGAAATCATAATTCAATCCATAGTTCAACACAGGCCTATGTCAAAACATGTTATCCCTATTTAGAGATGAAGATGGAGAAGGCAATGGCACCCCACTCCAGTACTCTTGCCTGGAAAATCCCATGGACGGAGGAGCCTGGTGGGCTGCAGTCCATGGGGTCGCTAAGAGTCAGACACGACTGAGCAACTTCACTTTCACTTTTCACTTTCATGCATTGGAGAAGGAAATGGCAACCCACTCCAGTGTTCTTGCCTGGAGAATCCCAGGGACTGGGGAGCCTAGTGGGCTGCCATCTATGGGGTCACAAAGAGTCAGACATGACTGAAGCAACTTAGCAGCAGCAGCAGAGATGAAGAAACCAAGATTCCAAGAGATTAAATGATTTTCCCACAATGTTTTTTTTTTTAATATACTTTGTGTTTTTATAATTTATTTATTTATTTTTGGTTGTGCTTGGTCTTCATTGCTGTGTGGGCTTTTTTCTAATTGGAGCAAGTGAAGCTACTCTCTAATTGTGGTTTGTGAGCTTCTCTTTGCCGTGGCTTCTCTTGTTGCAGAGCCTAGGCCCTGGGGCATGCAGGCTTCAGTAGCTGTGGCATGTAGGGTCAGTAGTTGCAGCTAACAGGCTCTGGAGCACATGCTCAATAGTTGTGGTGCATGGGCTTAGTTGCTCCGTGGCACGTGGAATCTTCCCAGAGCAGGGATCGAATCCATGTCTCATGCATTGGCAAGTAGACTCTTTACCACTGAGCCATTGGGGAAGCCTTGTCTAGAACCCAACTCTTAGATTCCGAATTTATTGGCAAAAACTAGTAGTTAAGTAACTGTGCTAATGAAAGTAAGAAAGAATACTAGAATATTAGAGATGTTTTTTCAAAGAAACACTTGCTTTAGATAATTTGCCAGTTACAGAAATCATTTTTTAATAATTATGCAGTCAAGCTCAGTTTCAAGTCCCTTAATCTCCTTTAGACTCTATTAACTTGCAAGAGGTTGTAATTCCCTTTTTAAAAAACACTACCACCAACATCAAAACCTCATACAACCCTTGTAAGTATTCATCACTTAGAAAACATACTGAACAAAAGAAATGTTTGCAAATTGTTAAAAGAAACCCCCCAAATCACCAACATTAAAAAAAAAATTATTTCTGTATTCAAATCTACTTAATAAGCACCTACACTAGCTCCTGGGAGCTAAGCTATAATACCACAGTAGCTCAACAACTAGTTTTAAGACTAGGAAGCAATGTGTGTTGCAATAGAAAGAGTGTGGTGACTTAACCCTGGATTCTACTTGTGTGTTTGCTACCAGTATTTATGTGGCCTTGAGCCTAAATCTCATCTGTAAAATGAGGAGCTGGAACAGATGAACCCTTACATTTTTTTCTTGCTCTAAAGTATTGAACATCAACATTTTATGCATTTTTAGCCAACTCACAGCCTCCAGAAATTGTTTTTTCCAATTTTTAAACTATTTTTCCAATTTTTAAACTATTTTATTTCCATCCAAGCAGAAGTGCCTATGATCTTCCTATAAGTTTGTAAGCATCTGAGTTTTGAGGAAAGATGCAATTTTAAGTGCTGTGAATATTGTTGTTATTTAGTCGCTAAGTCATGCCTATCTCTTTTCAACCCCATGGACTGTAGTCTGCCAGGCACCTCTATCCTTGGGATTTCCTAGGTAAGAATACTGGAGTGGGTTACCATTTCCTTCTTCAGGGGATTTTCCTGAGCCAGAGATCGAACCCACATTTCCTGCATTGGCAGGTGGATTCTTTACCACTGAGCCACCAGGGAAGTAGCTGTGAATATTAACTGCCATTAAAACTGTCAAACACTATAAGAATTATTATGGAGAAGGCAATGGCACCCCACTCCAGTACTCTTGCCTGGAAAATCCTATGGACAGAGGAGCCTGGAAGGCTGCAGTCCATGGGGTCGCTGAGGGTCGGACACGACTGAGTGGCTTCACTTTCAGTTTTCACTTTCATGCATTGGAGAAGGAAATGACAACCCACTCCAGTGTTCTTGCTTGGAGAATCCCAGGGATGGGGGAGCCTGGTGGGCTGCCGTCTATGGGGTCGCACAGAGTCGGACACGACTGAAGTGACTTAGCAGCAGCAGTAGCAGCATAAGAATTATTAAGGGTCCTCATTTTTGTATGATTCTATAGAGGAAGGACTTAGAATGCAAGAATTACTGAATAATACTTGTTAGGTGAATTGAACACTGCACTTCTCAGTAACCACCACTCATCATTTGATAAATCCATTAACTATTTTAAAAAATAGTAACAAAATACATAGTTTCTTCTCTGCAGTTAAATTTTTAATTTTAATTGAGAATAATCATTCTCAATTATAAGAATATTGAATGAGGGAATTAAGTTATATTTTAAAATGCTGTGAAAACTAAAACCAATACGTAAGGACAGCAGATTGTTATTTTCAATGGAAATTATAATTTTATTATTCATAAAAAGATAATTTCATTTGATTCAAAAGTAGACCAAAAAATACTTTGCTTCTTAATGGAAGTCACATATAACACTGGTTTTATTGCCATAGAAAATGCCACTCTCATGTCTCAAATTTTTAAATGTTTTCTTACAGGAAACAGTTAAAGTGTTTTTAAAACATCCATCAGTAAAAGATGATTCAGACCTTGAAGGAAGAACATCCTTTATGTGGGCTGCTGGGAAAGGCAGTGATGACGTCCTTAGGACTATGCTGAGCTTAAAATCTGACATTGACATTAATATGGCAGATAAATATGGAGGTACAGGTAAGAACTGGCAGACATATTCAGCTTTCATTCAGGCTTCATAGTATAGATGGTGCTATAATACTTGCAGAATAGCAAGTTGAAATCATTGTTCCTAATCTACTATTATTTGACATTGATCTTTACTTTTTAAGTTTAGCTTGCCAGGATATCACTCCAACAGCCTTATTTTTCCAAGTATTACAGCTAAAATTACTCTATGTTATTATCAAGTGAATTTTGACATTGATTTACAAGCCTTGTTGCTCGTTAGACATAATTGCAGGAACTCTTATGATCATATATCTTTGCATAAAAAAGCATAAACCTGCACTTTAAAAACTATGCATACTTAGCAGTTATTAACTACATTTTCAAAAATTTAGAATTATATTTTAAAGAATGCACACATCTGTGTATGTTCTCACCAGTCTCATTTAATATGCTGTTTTCTCAGTTTTGAACAGCATTACTGCTGTACTCGTGAATCTCCCATTTCTCCCATTAACCTCCCATGACTCTAGAAGCTTTAAAGCTTTGAAAGCTCTTCCTATATGCTTCCTTTAATCTCTTTTTCTGAGAAGAGAGCCCTCAAATGATGTGTTGATTACTAAGAGAAGTACTTGTTTTTGTTAACACTCATTGTCACCTTGGGTGACAACAGCTCTTCCTTGTGTACTGCAGTCAGCCCTCGATATCCAAGGGTTTTGCATCTGTGGCTTTGGAAGGCTGACTTGTACTGCACCATCTCATAAAAGGCTCTTGAGCATCTTCAGATTTTAGTATCTGTAGAGGTTCCTGGAACCAATCCCCCATGGAGAACAAAGGACACCTGTATATACAAATTACAAGTCAGAAAGAAAAGTCACAGCACAGAAACACTGAATGGAACAAAACCTCAGCTGTGAGCTTCTCAGTGTTCTGTTTTCTTATACATGAAAACATTCTAGAGGCATTTGCACCTACCTGTCATCCTGGATAAGATCTTTCTATCTTTCTTGATCACCAAAACTGTTCATATAGCACTTGGGGGACAGAGGGGAATGTGGTTGCTATTCCTAATATCTCCCTCCCTATACCTAAACCATCTCATCTTCTGATTTTTTAGAGTTTTTAGGTATCAATTTTGATAAAGACTTCAACTTGTAAAAGTATTTGTTTATCAGAGTTTCACCATAGACCTTAAGCTTCTTAAGGAGTGTTATACAGGCACATAAGGCATTGAGTTTATAAATGATCTGAGTATTTAATTTTTTTATCAGACTTTTATTATTATGCAGTCTTTATCACTGGTGTTGCTCTTTGTTTAACTCTTCATGTATTTTAATAAAGTATGGGCTAGGATACTTGCATTCTCAACCAAAGTTGTCTTTCTGATGTACATCTTAGTTGGGGCTGAGGCCTAAATTTTCAAATTCATTCATTCCCTGGGCTCTTTCTCTTAAGGAGATTTTATTATACATGAGTAATACAGATCTTCCTGACATTTCTACGCCAGTGAGTTCCTCTCCATCATCCCTTTCAGTTCAGTCAGTTCAGTCGCTCAGTCGTGTC